>CABFWB010001619.1:0-33299 GCA_902151455.1 Timema bartmani
ACAATCACAGTCAGGCCTATCTTCCACCAGAGAGTGAGATATTGTCTGTCCTCTCGACAATCACAGTCAGGCCTATCTTCTTGCTCTGTTCTTACTCTGTTGAGATTAGTCCACGTTGATCTCGGGAGAACAAATCCTGTGGGGTCCTGTGGGTAGACCTTTTGTGGGCATATGTTCTGGCATTCTTTCTCCATTTTGAGGATTGATGTCTCCAATTAAGTCGCATTATTGAGTCTCCTGGACCTTAGCCTGTGATGTCGTATTATGCTGTCAAGTTCATTGACGGGGTTATGTGGGCAGACATTCATGCGAGTTCTCAGATCTTTGGCCGAACGTAGTTCGTGACTTTAGTGAGCACTATTTTAACTTCCTGTTACGTCTGTAACTAGGTAAGGGTGGCTGGAATTAAACACAACTTTGTTCATTGAAGGTTGCTACTTGACTGAATGCGGCTATCAATAGTCAATTAGGGTGGGGCATGATGGGAAGCAGACAATTTATTTTGTCAACACACATGATAGCCAACCTACATGGAAATACATCACACATTATTTTACTAAAAACCTACTAACAACCTTAACATTGGTATTATTTGACTCACTGAAGTCTTTTTGTCTTTATTAATGATAAGAACACATTTTTTATTGTTCATGACTAAGAAAACGTTTCTTTACATTCAAACAAAGGGTAATACCACTTGATTCATTAATAACATGATAAACAATATAATGGATTGAAGCATATATATCCTAGATCCATATTTATACACAAATAAATTTAAAATAAATTACTTATTTCTTACCTCATACCAAACTTTTATTTCTTGTCTATTGGCATAACTGCTGATCCAGCCTCCAACATTGGGCAAGATGGTCGCACCAACCGCAGGCCAAACAATATGCATCACTAAAAAATGACATTTTAAAATTGTGAACGTTGTAAGACTGACATGTTTGTGCTGCATGTGGTGGTTTTAGTTCTAGTTCCCACAGTGTTCTGTACTGAGGATTGTGAACGTTGTAAGACTGACATGTTTGTGCTGCATGTGGTGGTTTTAGTTCTAGTTCCCACAGTGTTCTGTACTGAGGATTGTGAACATTGTAAGACTGACATGTTTGTGCTGCATGTGGTAGTTTTAGTTCTAGTTCCCACAGTGTTCTGTACTGAGGATTGTGAACGTTGTAAGACTGACATGTTTGTGCTGGATGTGGTGGTTTTAGTTCTAGTTCCCACAGTGTTTTGTACCGAGGATTGTGAACGTTGTAAGACTGTGACATGTTTGTGCTGCATGTGGTGGTTTTAGTTCTAGTTCCCACAGTGTTCTGTAACTGAGGATTGTGAACGTTGTAAGACTGTGACATGTTTGTGCTGCATGCGGTGGTTTTAGTTCTAGTTCCCACAGTGTTCTGTACTGAGGATTGTGAACGTTGTAAGACTGTGACATGTTTGTGCTGCATGTGGTGGTTTTAGTTCTAGTTCCCACAGTGTTCTGTACTGAGGATTGTGAACGTTGTAAGACTGTGACATGTTTGTGCTGCATGTGGTGGTTTTAGTTCTAGTTCCCACAGTGTTCTGTATTGTGATATCAATACCTATAAAATAACAATTATAATATGATAAAATGTTATTAATGTTGAGCACAAAACAATGTGCTTGCATTATCTGAAAGGCTAGTGAAGTGTTTAACGGAGTATTACTGTATAAAATAGGAAGTACTCGCTACATGAAATATTTTATTATCTTCAAGTAAAAACACATTGCTTGGTTTCCAGTCTGGCTCAGCTCGTGGCAAAACCTACAGTTCAAACATTTTATTATGTTCGGCTACATCTCAAAACAGTGAGTCTGACCCAGCCCTTATCCGAGTCATAGACTGTGAGCTCTCACTTTTTACAGCCATGTATGTTCGTTCCATTTACACAAAACCAGTACTGGTACTGGTAGCTCATCTTTTGATTGATAAACATGATTTGGACAAGTGTCAAAATATATTTTATTTGAGCGGTGCGTCTTACTACCCTTTGGGTTGTACGGCTATGTACTACTTACACTAATGGTTTAGGTATTAAAAAGGTTAAATTGAGAGGGAAGTGCACCCACAATTGCGTGGAAGTTTAGTGGAAAACCATTTTGAAAAACCCACCCTCAGTATACCGGACCGAGATTCAAACCTCAAGCTCCCCATCTTCGGCAGTCTAGTCCAACATTTACAAGAGTAGCGTGTTAGACCATGCGGCCATCGAAGTGAGTCAAAATATAAATAAACTAGCCAACCAGCACCCAAGATGGTTATACAATGTACACATTGTTAATATATAAGACGGTGCCCCATTTTGTAATATATACAATTTTATAATTTAAACTTGTGTAAGGAATGTTTGAAATAATGCAATCCAGTCATCGTTGCCAACTGTACCATAATTATAACACCAGTTATATCCAATATTGAACTATTACAGTAACACCCCAGAGCCTTGCTATAAAGTAAAAATATACGGTAATACATTCAATTCTTACAATTTTGTCGGGGTAAATTCAACCCTTTAGAACCTAAATAATTGCTACAAGCCCCCACACACAAAATTTTGGTTTGGATCCTGCCAAGTCCAAAATTAATTTTTGTGTGTTGAGATAAATAGAGTGCAGACCCACAGAATAGTTTTTTTACATTAAATTGTAGAACTAAAAGTATCTTGCTGATAAAAATAAAATCTATTTTAAGTCTATGCACTATCACTAGAGAGCTGGCAGTGCTGTATGGCATCTAGAAAGCTTTCCTATATACAGAATGAACTAACCTCGGATGTGTAAAGTTTTGTGTTAGCCAACAAAATATAAACCCCGCCTTGTTTTATAAGGCACAAAACAAACTTAGCAAACTTCCAATGAGAAACTACATAAATACTTATGTCCTTATGTAGGCTAGCTGAGGAAAGGTTGGACAGTATTCTATAACTACAATGGCCAAGTTATTTTAAATATTAGAATAAATTAACTAGGTAATAAATAATAAATAGCCAGCATCAAAACATACCACAATATAAATACCTATTTTAGGTTTCAACTTCAAAAGAAAAAGTAAGAAACAGTGGGTTGAATTATTAAGAATAAAACTTTATCTAACCATAACTCCTGCTCCTAGTTAGTATTACATAACAAAGTATTAAGTATAAAGTAAATCTCACTTAATGACGCAATTTCGCTTTACACAGAATAGTCGAAAATGACGAAGCAACCACTCTCCCTTATCTATGGAAGCAACATATCAAACTAAAAAAATTTAGATATGCTACAATCGCCATAGTATAGTATTAATTGGCGCTCTAATATGAACATTGATTTCTATAATATAATTGGATGGACATCTGTGGCTGAAATTTTCGTGCATACCATTGTGTAAGAGAGAAAATAACTTTCGGGTATCTCTTTCTCTCTTACACCCATACAAGGCAATGTGGCAATTTGACATCGTTAATTAATTTGATTGAATATATGAGATACATCAATATGTGAATGGTTAAATTAAATAAATATGTTAGTTAAAGCTTTGAAGAGCATATAAAATTTCAAAACTGGTTCGTTTTTTCTTTAAATAAGTTGATGTAGCCTAATATATACGATGGTTTTTGAAGGAAGCTCGCTTGTAAGGCTTTATCTCGTACCAGAATCCTATCCTATAGTTGTATTTGGTTTGCATAAAAGACTTTCCAGAAGGAAATTTCTACTTCCGTTCTAAATTTCCGTTTATCCTACCAAAATATTATATATATGATAGTATTCTGGTACGAAATAAGGCCTTACAGATTGGGATTATTACTAAAATCAGGGTTTAGTAGATACTGTACTTCCTACAAGCCAATAACCTAAATTATCATTTGAACGTAAGACTGTAACAATGTGTTACAATATACTGCCCACCCACATGTTAACCTTCACGCCTAACCTCTCTATTCAATTCATACTACCCACTTCACGACTAATAATCTTTCGGAAATGATATTCTTTCTTAGTGTATTTCACAGTAATCTCTATCTATAGCAAGAACAATACTAAGCCACATAATATAAGAATAAACTCCTTGCAACAAAAAAATTGTTCATGCACTTAACTTTGCTAGAGCTACCTCCACGTTGGGCCCACACCCATCGCGTCCTAGTTTGACGACAGGGCTGAGCAAGCTATCGTGAACCAGCAGCAGATGTTGTGACCACCCTGGTCGAAGTTGTACAGAGACGTGTCGGCCAAGTTTTCCATCGACCAGTGGACGGCGACTATCCAGGCCTCTGGCGGACGGTTCCCGCTCTACCACCAAAACACTGTCTGGCTGAAGGCGCGTCGATGGAAGAGGTCTAACGGGCCGATTTAAACAACGGGCGTTCGTGATCTCCTATTAGCTACAAGATGGCTTAAGTGACGTCACCGACCAAGTGTTCTAATTTCCCACCAGCCTTCCATAACAACGAGTCCCCTATATATATATCAAAGTATCCATATACAAAGTTGACTATTTGATTTCGACGCAACAAGGAAGGTGCTCTCTGGCACTCAGACAGTATCAGCACAAACTATTTATCATGATTGTCTACGAACTATAACTATGGCATATTTGTATTAGAACTTTAAATTTCTATAAATATTTTATATTTTCTAGCTTAGCCGTGCAATCTTTTCTGACATAAGGGTTCTTTAATTTGAAACATGCTATAAATATGAATCATTTAAGTAATTTCAGTGGCCACTTCGGCGCTAGCGTCTGCCATGTCGCTCAGAATTTGAGATAGCCTTAATTTCTCATATATTAGTTGCTAGGCTTATTAGAACTTATTAATCCTGATACTGGGGCTATCTGTGAGTGTTGTGTCGCCCATATTTTGTTTTAATCACGTAATGGATGTTATGGTGTCATATTAGAACTAAGGTTGCGTATCTGTAGCTGTATATTAACTTTATACAGATGTGTTTTATAACACTGTATTAATTCTCCAAATTGTTTGCTTATAATGACAAGATTCATATATATACATTACTTGTGGTTTTTTCTCTATCACTATTTATTAGCCCATAGGAATTTAGTCTACGTCTCCCCTCTATGGGTCGACTTCCAATAGTCCCGCGAGAGTTTAACTTTAGCCAAACTCTCGTGCCGTTTAAAGAGGCAGCCTATTATTATTTTATTAATTATTTATTTTATTAATATAGATTTGATTATGAATTGTACCCTTTAATGTATATGTTTAAGAGGTAGAACAGAAAATTTTAATTACAGCCCATTAGGTTCCTATTTTTATCACTGCTTATTTGTCTTGCAGCATATGTATATTTATTGACTGTAAGTTCCAATTTAAATATTAGGGTTGACCTGTCTTCTCATGGTTAGCCCGGTTGATTGTGAGAATTGTCAGATGTTGGGCAACTTAGTTCAATATGTTTTGCTCATGGCTTGCCTTTTCTATCATGCTATAAATCACCACCACTTGCTATTAAGAACAAGAGACCATGTACATTTTTATTATTGTTATTGTTGTCAAATAAATTATCAATATTGTTATCATAATCAGAACTATTCGTAACCTATTTTCATGCCCCAAAGTATTCAGTCACCAACCTTTAAATTCTTCCTAGGTCGAGGGAGTGAGGTAGTTGTGTGCCTGGTTGCAAGACTTCTACACAAAGTGTGTCATTCAAATAAATGTAATACAGTTTTTAGCTAACTTGTTTCATTATAGTTATCGAAATTACAACCTAATATGGTTTCTGAAAGATATGAGCCAACTTAAAAAAACCCAGGTATTATAATAATACTTTCCACAAGCCTATAACCTAAGTGATAGTTTGAATACATGGCAACTATACAAAGTTTGTCATTCAAACAAATGTAATCAAGTTTTAAGATACCTTGTTCATTATATTTATCGAACTTTTAATATAATACTGTTTATGAAACCAATATACAAGCTAATAACCAACTTTAAATATAAGTGGTCGTGGCAAACTGTAAACAGCATTGATGAAAACTACATAAAAATTGAAATATCTAAGGTTTTATTCGTATTTGTACAGTATTACCTGTAAAACTGGATTGTATATCCTTTAATGTAAATGTTTCTTCAGGAAAGTGTGGTATAATACTTCACTATTTTCAAACAATAACACTTTTATTCATCAGAGACATGTTTTCGCATAAGAACATTTAAAGAAACCGTTAAGTCTGTCCCCCCCTCAGTGAAGCAGACGATACACTTGAGCGTCACGTCTTTGTCCTTGGAATGTGCATGTGTATGTCCATCCAGTTATATTATAGAGAGCAATGAATATGAACCATATAACATAACATGTGTATACCCTAGCGGTAATCCATCTAACTATTTCTATAGGCCTACTTCTGTAGATAGAATCAATACAATCAAAAGTTTAGATACTATTGATAGTGGTGAAGTTGTTAACATTTAGAATAAACTATGGAATATATGTAAAATTAATCGTTCAGAATTTTTAAATGGTATATGTGGACCCTTCCCTAGAGCGGCTTTTCACAAAATTTCAGGGGGTTTCACCCCCCACCCCAACCCCACTTCTTTGTCTTCTCGAATTAATAATGACCAATTTCATAATCTTTAATGGTGTATCTATTAATATTTATTAAAATAAATTGGGCCACATTGTATGTTGGTTCATCAAAAGGCCGCAAGCCACATACATTCATGGATCGGGACACATGAGGCCCGCTTGTTTGACATACCTACATTAAAACAATACAAAAGAATAAATTCAAATTCACTTGTTAACACTTTTGTGAGAACGCACAAGATGGTCTCTAAGATTAGAAGTATTGAAGGATGTTTTGAACACTTTACTGCACACATTTTACTTAACAGTAGGCAGTGTAGCTTTGTCGCTTTCAGAAAACTCTCAACAGAAGTTTTTGAACTCCTGCGGGGCATAGTCAATAGTGCTCATTAAATGGCAAATAGAAAGGCAAACTGATCTGTCGGGTTGACGGAAGGTCAGTTTCCCTCAAAGTAACTCACTGAAAGAGCAGGTTTCAAAACACCGAGTTTCGTGGAAAAACTAATACCTTTGCTTCGAGCCCCCTTTTCCCAACATTTAGTTCTGGGAATTAGGTGTACAAGCTCAGGAGTGGCATTATCGATAGTGTACGATAATGAAGACACTCGATAGTTTCCCCTCCCTAATCGTAAGTAGCATGGTCTCATACATGTTCCTTAACCCAGCACATGGGACATCCAAATCGGTAAAACCTAATAGACGCTTCCACGTAGTAGGGGTGGGCAATGGCATCGAAATTATGACAGCTTAAAAGCTACAGTAAGGTCAGTGGCGGTAAGGATCCAGTGACTTGGGGTACATCACCCTACCCTGAACAGGATTACGTGCTGGTACTGAGTAGCAGGTTATTAGGATCGACTTGAGGCACAGAGAAAATTATGTTTGAGATATTTCAAGCTCGAATAGCCACGGGAGTGACCACATGAAGTGTTAGTTCAGCCGTGGTGCTGCGGTGTGGATAGGAAAAGGGGAAACCTCATTGGTCAAGGGAACAAAGCCAATTATGGCTCTTCCTAGGGTGAAAAGTTCCGGAGGTAAATTATTCCCCCTTTCGGATCCCCAGACGGGGACATCTTCAGGAGGAGCGATCAATAAAAAACATTTAGCAAAAAAAAAACTTTCCCTTTTAGCACAGGAACATGGAACATAAAAAGGAAGATGATAAGGGCTGGGAAACTGGAAAATCAGAAATTGAAAAGGTGTGGTGTGAATATAGCCAGTTTAAGTGAATTCCGGTGGAAATATTAAGGTGAAATAGTGTTTGAAAAATACCAATGATCTATTCAGGTGGAAATAATGCAGAGAGAATTCAGAGAAGAGGGGCAATAGTGATGAAAAATGAAGTAGTGAAAAGTGTTAATAAAGTGATGTGTTATAACTTAGTGATATATTAATGTTTGTATGATTAAACGCTGAGCAAGTGGATATTTTGATAGGACAAGTGTACGTGCAAGACACCGACCACAATTATGTCAAGGTAGAAGAAATATATAGTGAAAATGAAGTACTCCTTCAATGCGAAGGAAGAGGGAAGGTAAACACCATCATTATTGGTGATTGGAAAAGTATAGTCCTAGAAGGGCAGGCGCTTAAGATCATAGTATCGCTGAGCACTTTGAACCACAATTCGTACCGACTGATGACCCGTCAGATCCGGTGCACATTGCGCACGTGGCTAAGGTCATCGGTGGGGTTTCGTACATACCCTTGGATGAACCTGAACTCACGGAGGCGACAGAGATGTCGTGGGCGTTAGCTGCTATAAGAATAAATAAGGCCCCCGGACTGGACTGTATCAGTAACGTGGTCCTCCGAAAGCTGCCCTTGGAGGTGATTAACTTCCTCGTGGAGTTAATCAACGCCGTCCTGCTCATGAGTCACTTCCCTGAGCTCTGAAAGCACTCCAACGTCCTCTGCTTCCATAAACTGGATAAGGACCCGGCCCTAACCTCATCTTACCGACCGATCAGCTTGCTCGACTGTTTGAGCAAGTTGTTCGAGAGACTTCTGCTGACGAGACGGACTCGACATGTTACCGAGGCGAGTATATTGTGGGAGGAGCAGTTCTGCTTTCGGGTGGGGCACGCTACGTCTCACCAACTTGTTCGGCTCATGGAGCAGGCCACGAGGAACTTCAACATCAACAGGCTAACTGGTACTGTCTTTCTCGAAGTGGCAAAGGCCAACAACCGTGTTTGGCACGAAGGTCTCCTTTTCAAACTCCTTTCCTTGAATCTACACTTCTACCTAGTTAAGGTTGTACAATCTTATCTATACCACCGTACCTTCTCCACTAACTTTGGCAACGCCACTTCCCAAGTCAGAAGCATCCGGGCTGGAGTGCCGTAGGGTTCCCTCGTGGACCCGGTGCTCTTCATTCTATATGTGAACGACATTCCAAAATCTCCAGACACCAAGTTGGCATTGTACTCGGATGACACGGTGATAATAGCGGAGTCTTGGTGAGGGCAGCTGGTGTAGAGGCTACTCCAGACGCAGTTGGAGGAGTGTCTGACCACCTGGAGGATAAGTATCAACGTGGAGAATAGCGCAGCAGTGCTCTTCACATGGAAGAGAAAGTTATACAGACCGGCTCCACTCCAGCTTTTTGGAGAACAGTGCTAAGTACCTGGAACTTACGCTGGACACCAAGCTGACCTGGAGACTCCACTTCGCTGAGAGACTGAACAAGATGAGGCAAAGGCTGGGAGTCCTAGGCCCGCTGCTTAACAGGCGTAGCGCCCTTTCTACAAGGAACGGTCTGACTCTACAAGCAATTGCTCAGACCGATCCTTGACTATGCGTGTCCCGCTTGGGGTCAACTGGCGGACACGTATATGAAGAGGATGCAGGCATTCCAGAGCACATGCCTGAGGGTCATTGTGGACGCACCCTGGTACGTTCGCAATGTGACTATGCATCGGAATCTGGAGATGCCTACCATCAAGGGCCACTTCCGGAAGCTGGCACAGTCTTTCTACGACAGGCTTCCCGGTGCCACCAATCCTCTTATCTAGGGACTTGAGAACTACGTCATCGACCCAGGAGGCTGCTACCGACGTCCCAAGGCCCTGCTCTGATAAACGATATATATAAACCAGTGATTAGTGGGAGGCTCTCACCCAGTCCCCTATAGAGTAGTGTGTCTGCATGTAACTCTAAAAACTTTATTCGGTTTGCCAATATATTTTTTTCACCATTAATAATGTATTTCCTTTTGTTTTAGAACCTTCGCGAAATGCGACAACCCGTTAGTTACATTTCCTGCAGACACCACGCTGTGACCAATTGGTTATATGTTGAAATTTGCTCTCGTTCTCCCCCTCAAAGAGCCTTAGATCATGTCATTACGACTTGCGACAATTGATCACTCTCTTGTAGTGATGGGTCAAACCAGCTCACAGAGGCTCGCTCACTCAAAGGAATCGTTCAAAAGAGCCATATTGCTCATTGTTTGGATCGCTCCTTGAAAGAGCGTTTATGTTGCTCAGTTCTTATTCTGAGAGCTCCTGGTGGAGCTGGGAGCGTGAGTGTATCAGCAATCTTTCCCTCCTACGGCTGATTACCAATTCCTTGTGTGGTCTACCCCCAAACTAATTGCTTTTAATTGTTTTCTCACGCGTGATTCATACTACCAGAATATTATCATCGTTTTTAGTTGTATTTTAGTTTGCTTTAACTTGTATACTTTATTTTTTAATTGTTTTGGTTTAATATTCATGTTAATTGATGTTAGTGATATTTTAGATAATAAATCATACTATATGTCTATTTGTTTTGGTAAAATTATGAAAGTGATTTAGTATTTATAATTTTAAATAAATTGTGAATGTGTTTCAACCATAAAGGCAACACAATCAAGACCTCGCAGGGCCAATAACAGTTTGGACTTATTTTACAGAACAAAATCAACGTTTAGCGAAATTTAAATTTTGTTTTGAGAGCATTTCTTTCAAAGGAGGAAGTACGTTTAAATTAATCTGTCATTTACGCTCTGTACATTCCACAGGCATTTTGTCTTTAGAACGGTCTACACCAGCCTCCATCCCTCTAGCTAGTGAAACTCATGATACTAATTTTGGCGACCATTCTGAAATTATTTGATCAATCCAAGTAACTATAAGGAACAATCACAGCAAACAGCACCTATTATACTATCTTCAACTTCCCTTTTAAGCCTACCTGGAATACGTGGGTGTACTCAAAGTACCTATTTTCATAAACCTATGCCCGAAAAAAAACCTTTACATTATTTTGTAGAAACATTAGTTAAAAATGATCTTCCTTTTAAAATGGTAGAATTGTAGTTCTTTAACATTAATATACTTCATTGTTCTTTGGGTTTCCCCCTCATGTGTATGTTGTGGGGCTGTATGTTTATTTGGAAATTATTCTTGCCTGAAGTAGAATCCCTACTTAGTTTAGACCACTAAAGAGTTTATTTTTGTTGAATAAATACATATATGTTTATTTGGTCTGGGCTCTCATTTATTTATTCCAGTTTGTTGCTTGGTAGTAACGCTAACGCTACCAGGTAACAGTCTTAACTTGACTGATTACACCATACTATCACAAGTTACACCATAGTGGAGCTATACCAGGTAGCCTTACCTTGACTGATTACACCATGCTATCACAAGTTACACCATAGTGGAACTATACAGGGTAGGCATAATATCTTCCAGGGCAAATGAAGTGCTCATTAGATGATTGTGTTTGATTGAAGGCTCAATATGGACATTGCTGGGTCTACATAGGATCTTGCAGTCTGTGGTGTGGATCTTACCTCAAACAGAAGCCATCAAGACACTCCGTAACCTGCTCCTTGTTGGCAAACCTGTACTGCCTGTTAAACGCCATTCACGACCTAAGTTTACTTGGATGACAGCTCAAAAAGTAACTAGAAAATAGTCCCTAAAATATCACTACGCCAACAGCAGATATCAGCCACTGTCACTTGGGACAGCTGTTATGAAAACATATGGTTATGTAGAGTAATGTGATAGTTAACCACAGTAATTTAGGCCAATATTATGCCTCAAAGAATTTTGAAATTGAAATTTTTGAATGACTTGGTGATCTGTAACTTCTCTTCTTTTTTTCTCCTGGGAACTCATTATCAAAAAAACACACACAAATCTATCCACAAATAAAAAGAACCCCTTATAAAATTTCGTGAGATTAAAGTTAGATTAAACTTATATTTAAGTTTGATAAAAGATAAAAGTTTAAAGTTAGTTTAAAGTTAGATTAAAGTTAGATTAAAGTAAGATTAAAATTAACCAAATTAGGCCTAATATGTATTCGAACTAAAGAGAAAATATCTGTATACACAAAGTTATTCTTAAAATAATTAGTAATATGATCTAGGATTAAGTTTTTTTACGTTAATACAGAAGCCCAATAATTAAAATAAAAGGTAATTTAACTTAGTTATAAATTATTATAAGTTAGAGTAAGGCGTGGACCTAACAAACTAGAGACTTAATTTAAAGTTAAAAATATAATAAACGCGCACAGTAATAAATTCTATGAAATATATTTAAATTAAACAAAGTCTTAATATTTATTTGAGGTCGTCCACAAAGCTTATTTATCCTTCTATTCAAGTTAAAATAATTATTATTCCGAGCACTTTCACAAAAGGTCTAACAAATATGGCTTTAAAATGGCGACCAACGAATATTAGCCATGTGGTTGATGATGACGCGGACAAGTTGTTTAAAATGGTGTATCCTCGCAGCAGACGATTATATTTTATTCAGTTAAATATTTCTAAAAACAATAAACTAATAATAAAATAGTTAATCATATATAAAATAAATTACAAGTATTTTATCTTTACCAAGTAAATACGATGCCTTTATTAAAAGGTATTAATGCATGCACTATATTACACATCATAGATAACATTCCAAAACCAAGAATAGGTACTTTTAATATATGTTTAAATATTGTTTCGGATTGGGTGAAAAGAAATTGTTAAAAGTAATGAAATAATGTGAGAAAACTTAAGTTTAAGTTATTTTAAATGTAAAATATAACATGTAATTAAAAAAACTTAACATTCATAACAAAACAGTGTTCTTTTACAAGTGTTGGTAACCTAAAACCTAAACATATGATTTTTGAACTGTCATCCAGGTAAAAGACCTATCGTGAATGAATTATACATTGGCACTAGTGATCCCCTCGGCATGGGCCGCTGTGTTTTACTGTATAATTGGTTGCGTTCTCAGCATATGGGGATAAACATGTTGTGAAATCTTAATACAATCACAAATAAACTCAAGACTTTAAATTATATATTCGTTTCTAAACACAAAAATTGTAATCAGTGGCTAACACAGAAACTAACGTTGGGGTGAGGTGACAGGGGCATAGTCCCCCGACTGTCGGAAGTGTAAGTGGTCGTGCATACAATGTATCAAAGATATTTTTGTACGATTGGGGAATTTGGAGGAGCTTTAGATGTGTTTTTACTGTGATGTTATTTTTGCTAAAAGAACTACTTATAATATAAACTTAATAGTCAGTTGACTCAATTTTTCAAATATGTAATAACGTTGACAACTTTCTGTTTTAAATTTCAATCACAACTCTTAAAGTCTCGAATACTAATTATTTATTTACAATTAAAATATATATAATCTACTTACCTTTATTTCACTATATTAAATTTTCTTTCTTAAGCTTCCAACTCGCCATGCTTATTATTTTTATTCTTTCTTTATTTTCATTCATAAACTTCCAACTCACCATGCTTATTATTTTTATTGGTAGGTGATTTTAATGCTATCTGCTTTAGAGAGTGGCTTATTTCGGAACTGTTGGTATCTTAATTTATTTTATGTTCTTGGACGCTTACAACATCTGGCTGCCATTTGTGAATTAATTGCCCTTAGAGGAAGAGATTACTTTTCTCGTTTGGATTTTTGGTGCCAAATTTAAATTAATTTTAAAGATTATTTAAGTTTATTTGTCAAATTATAATATTAAGTTATTTTTATAGTAATACTTTTACTGTTTAAAGAGTTAAGAATTTTTTTCTGTTTTGTTATAAATCTCAGCAGCTAGTTTTCTCCTAAGCTATTTTTTTTTAAAAAAAGAACATGTTTGTGGATTGTTGAGGTTTTTTGTTTTGATGACTTGGAAAAATAGTTAAAAAAGATAAGGATGGACTCCATTTGGGCCATCTTAAATATATTAATTTTCTATAACCAAGTATAATTTTGGCAGCAAACTGTTATTTAAGAGTAAGGACCAACCTTCAAGGAAGGGCAGGAGAAGAATAAACCTAGTGCCTAGTATATAATATAATAATTACCGGAGCCCGAGATCACCAAGCTACATTATTGAGTGAGACAAAATAATTCATCCATCATCCAACTATTCGAATTGTCAAGTTATATTTTATCTTTTTCAAAAAACTCAATATTTTAATCTGATATAAAACCTAAATTAAACCTTTTATATTATCATCTCATTTCAAGGAATATTTCTGTAATAATTCATAATTTTATTTTCTGTTTTGTCATCATATTTCAAGTGTTGCTTCACAATACTAATTTCATTTCATAGGAGGCATACCTTATTAGGTAGGGTTTATTCAAAGATTTATTTTTTCACAATGATTATAATCACTATATACATTTCATGGTGTCATTGGTTTATTTATCATATTAATGTACATGGTTAGTTGAAACATTGTAGCCCAGGTATAAATACTTTCTGTTGGTTGATGTCCAAGCCAGGAAGAATAATCTGCTCCAGGGAGTCCTTTAGTGCAAGTGTCCAATAATTATTTTAAAAAACTTTAGGTAAAGTCCAGGGGTCCTGAGAGAAGGGGTTTTCGTATCACCGCTGAGCAGTTTCTGGGGATTTACTTATTGAATACCTACCTCAGAAGATAAAAGGGGTTGGGAGTTGGCGCCCAAAAATATTTAAATAAAATAAAATTCACACATACATAATTACATTTTTTTCACCACATTACATGTAAACTGGTAAACCTTCATATAGATCATGTTCTAATTGAGACTGTCTCTTGTCTTGGTGGGGTGGGGGTGAATGCCCCATTTGACCCTCTCTTGGTGCGCCAATGACAGATGTAAGTGAAATATCATTAACATTATTAAGAATCAACAATATTGACTTGAAATTTAGCACATTTTATTTTGCCTTTTAGTTTTACAAACAATAAGCTTCTCAAATAAATAATTAAAGAATATGTTCACATATTTCCGTGTTGAATAGACAGTTTGTTCTACTGTGATCGTTAGAAGAATTCAATATAAAACATAATAAAAGAATGCGAATTTAATATAATTCCCGACATAATATATAAATACTTGACTTATTTCCCTTGTTATTTAGTTTTTGGAATGTGTCCGACCTTATGAAGAATAAATAGTACTTCTAGCATTATTTTCTATAAAACGTAAAGTTAATGATATTTTTAAAATAATGTAGAGGTTATTTCAAGAAGGGACCTAGGTTGGAAAACAAAATTTTACAGTAAGAACAAAAAACTTCACATTTATAAACAATAATAATATTAAGGTTCTGGATACTTTATTGAAAAGATCACAACTTAATACACATTTTGACATCGGGTCCGTGCTGAACCTTATGAGCTTAATGTTTGCATGAAAATCCACAAAATATTTTATTTATGCAATGTTTTGTTATTCTTGTAAATTGAGTCATAAACCACATAACTATATTCCCTTGTCATCACAAATCAAACTCACAATATGTGTCTACTCGCGTTTTGTCACCTTTTAAAGATTCAGATAAGTACACAGTTTGAGCAACAACTTCTCTAGGCAGTTCTACTTTACTAACATTTGGTGTGATCATTCTAAAATCAGGCCATTAAGGAACACTAGCTTTCATCACAAACAGTTTGTATTTGGCTATTATGAACCTAATGACCTCACTGACACAGGTGGTTTTAAAATACGACATTCAATTACTTCTCTGCTTTTATCTATTGTACCAAAATGCCTATCACAGGACAAAGAGTGTAGTGTTTAACCTGAAGTTGCCTACACTGAGATACATGCACTGGGACTAGATAAGTATTCATGTGACCAAGATGGGAGTAGAACATTGCGCTGGCGACAAGGACAAAACAAAACTGTTAGATATAGCAATTTAATATATTTTAAGTGTTTTAAAAAATATGTATACACATAAAAAAAAAAGTATGGCCGATAGGTGAAGAATCCAAAGTTGTTTTTACATTGTAGGACGTGAGGTAGGGGAAAACAATACCAGAAAGTTGGGGGTACTGAAGTTAGGGAAACTATTGAAAGTGATGCGATGGAAATGGTGGAAAAGAAATGTGAGTAAAATTAATGGACACAAGCTTAAGCTTCCAACATATACTTTAAACAAGATCATTTCCAAGAAAAAGGACATCAAAGAGCATGCTGATAAGTGTGGTATAACAGGCAAGGTGTCCACCTACAGTGAGCTGGGAAAATGTCCTCTTACCAGAGCATCAGACATTCCTGTGGGATCAAGACCTCAAAATGGGGATTAAAGTCTCCTTAGCTTCAAATGGTTGGATCTCCCGCCTCAAGCAACGCCTTGGTCAGGGAGTGTGCTACTGTGGACACCAACGCCACAAACCTGGTTTGGAGCTGCTGGAGAGGTATGCGGCTCAGGACATCTATAATGAAGATGAATGGCCTAAATTGTGCTCCAGAAGTGTTAAAAAAAATGGAAAAATACTTGAATCCTGTGAAGGAGTTGAGGTGTGTATCGACGACTTACTAGTACACAGAAAAGACAAAAAAGATCATGATTACCGTTTAAACAAGTTGTTGTCGGTATTAGAAGAAAAAGGAATTTCACTTGGTAAATAAAAATGTGTATGGACTCAACCAGAATTTTATTTTATAGGTGATAGAGTATCTAGAAGCGGCATGCAACCGTTAACGAGCAAGATTGACTCAGTCGAGACATGTAGAGTGCTAAGAACCAGGAAATAACTTAGAAGCTTCCTAGGCCTAGTAGGATATTGCGCAAAGTTTATACCATAATCCTCCTCCTTCCTAAGCTCCTCTTTCCCTCAACCTCTTCCATCTCACTTTCTATTTCCTGTTCCAATCCCCTGTTAAGTATTCTTGCCACGATCCTCCCCACATGAGAGATGAGGCTGATGGTCCTGTGATCACTTCTAGAAAGTCCTTGGGCCATTCTCCTGTTTCTCAGATCCTATTTATAAGTTTTGTCAGAGTCATTGGTTCGTTGTTTCCCAGTATCCTCCAGAAGGTCAGCTGGTATGTCGTAATCTCCATTAACATTTCCCAGCCCTTCTCATCGTCCTTACATTACATGTTCCTATGTTGAAATGGAAAGTTTTATTTGATGATCGCACCCCCTGAAGAGGTCTCCATCCAGAGGTCCGAAAGGGGGACTATCTTACCTCCGGAATTTTTACCCTAGGAAAAGCCATCATTGATTTTGTCCCGTTGACAAAAGGGGTTTTCAGGGAAAAGGTAGTTTGGCAGTTTTTCCCTTTTCCTAGCTGCACCACGACCATACTACCACTTCATGCGGTCATGCCTGCGGCTGTTCGACCTTGAACCATCTCGTGCTGCTACCTGGTACCAGTCACGTAGCCGTTGCCCACCCCCACTATGTGGAAGCGTCTGTTAATTTTTACCCAGGTGGACTCAGAGACAGCTCTCACCCTCTGGTGTCCCATGGGCCGGGTTAAGGAACATCTATGAGAGTATGCTGGCAAAAACGTTAATTACCCCAAATTAATAAAAACTATACAACATAGGAAAATATTCCAAAACTCATTACAGAACTGAATAAATGGCCACAGTAAGAGTTTTATAATATACTAGTGGACCCGACAGCCGTTATCCTGCCCGAACGTTGGCTTTTCGTTTGGGTGGCATAATTGATTTCGATAGTAAAACAAATACTATGTGATCATCACAATTACAAATTCACAATGAACTCCAATTAGTGAGTAACACAAATATTACAAATTCAGTGTTTGTCAAGACAACATACAAAATAAAACATCTTTTCATTTTTGGCATTTCGCCCACAACTCCACAAATATCAGCTGTATCGAAAAACAAACATAACTATGAATTATTCTCAGAAGTTCAATTATTCATGAACTTTTCAGAAGGTTTTAACGGTCAATTATTGATGAACTTATGATTTTTTTAACGGTCAATTATTAATATTATATTCATTATTATAAATATTGGGGGGTGGTAGTGGGATGGAGGAGGGTGAAATTTTGAGGTTACATGTTCTGATATGCAAAAAATCTAAAAAAAAAAACCCAAAAAATTCCTTAAAAAAATTATCCTAGAACCCGATTGCAGCGCCACCTACCGGGTCCAATTGTGAATCTAAACCATCCACGGACCCACTCAAACACACACAAAAAATGTCATTAAAATCGGTCCAGCCGTTTAGGAGGAGTTCAGTGACATACACACGTACAGAAGAATTATATATATTAAGATAATTTAGTTATGTTTATACAAAACTCCAACTTCTGATAGCAAAAATCATTTTTTCAAGCAAACATGAACATTTATTCCAACCTAAATACCAATTTTATTCTCAAATTTGATAACTAAATTTTGTCATGTCTTAGATCTAAATTGGTTAATTGTTCACTAAAAATCTAGCTTATAAAAAAAAAATTTTGAAACATTTTAATACTAGAAATTCTAACAAAATTTGAAAGCTACTACTTGGGCTATGCCCTGTATACACTAATAAACCAAAGAGATTGAAACTAACAGCGATGTTTTGGAATGAGCAAATCCTAACTTATATGATAGTATATAGCCAGCACATGACTTGTAAGAAAAGGAGGTACAAGTTGTGAAGTTCCAAACAGCTCAGTTCTTGCCGTACACCTCCACGAGTTGTTGGACCTTGCTGATGTAAGCCTCCTTAGCGTCGGCTGTAGATGTTCCTTTCTTCTTCTCCCAGGCGTCCCACTTGGACTTCCCCTTAAAGTCAAACAATCCTGGCCGGGCTGGAAAATGCAACAGGTTAAGATTTTACTGAGGGATTTAGTAGATTTTTTCCCCACACCAATGGAGTAGGAATTACAGGACTCATACAAGACCCTAACCTTTAAAATAGTTGAAATAGTGACAAAAAAGTGACCAATAGTGACTTTTTCCTAGTTTCCAGGAAATTGTAGTTCCCACAGTCAAAATTATGTGATCATTAATTGAAGCTCTTTTTTCTCAGCGTTATCAGTAATTTCCTCATAATGGATCGTGTAGCAAGGTGACTGCAGTACATACTCAACAAACTTTTCTTTGACCATCTGTTATCAAGTACTTGTATTTCCCTGAAGATCTAGAAAAATTATCAGGAACTGCTCCAGGAAACATAGCTCTCCAATTCCATCAGACGAAGAAGCTGAAAAATCTCTTGTTGCCGTCTCTCTTACACTGTACAATTCTAATGTACCAGCCGGAGCCCCAGGATAAGATGAAGCTGGTGACATCTCACTAGAATTTGAGCCTGGCTCCGTAATAGTCGTGCTGAGAGCAGGAAGATGAAGTTGACCAAGTCGTAGCTTAATTCCAGCGTTTTCCTTGTGCCTACTAGATGTGGCCTGTAGAATACTGCAACAGCCTGGGTTTATCAGGAGTATATTCTAGAGTCCTCAGATGTGCTTCATAGAGACTTTACAGTAAAACAAAAATACTATCAATCTGGGTATAAAAGAAACAAATAATTGAAATTAGCATTTCCACTAATGATAGTAAGAAAACGAGGGAAAGGGTGACTTTTGGTGACTCAGGTATTTGAAAAAGTGACCTGGTATGAGCCCTAGAGAGAGAGAGAGAGAGGTAAACCTTTGGAAGAAATGTACCTGGGGCACCATTTAAGAAAAATCATTCTGAAAACTCAACCAAGACACAACAATCCTGCAAGAATGACATATTAGACAATGTGACCATCAATGTGGGAGAATTTAATATACAGTGAAACCTTGATCTATTGTTAAATTTCTATGGACCCTGAACAAATCCCCTTTAAACAACCAAAATAAAACCCACATCAATCGTTTCTCGATTTATTGTTTTTCCGCATCTAACGGTCAGAATTTTTATTCCCTCAGAATGTTGATAGTTTTTAAGAAAGACACACACAAATGTTGGTACGATCTGTAGTAGTAACAGTGATTAATGTTTTTGTATTGTTTTTTAGCAAGTTGCAGTAGTGCTAAACAATGGTCTGGAGGGGATGGGGGCTCGGCTGACTATGTCATTCGTCTAGTTGAGTATGCACGACTGCGCATCATAGAAGAGAAATGATGTATCCAAGCGACCAGGGCTTCCAACATATACTTTAAACAAGATCAATTCCAAGAAAAAGGACATCAAAGAGCATGCTGATAAGTGTGGTATAACAGGCAAGGTGTCCACCTACAGTGAGCTGGGAAATGTCCTCTTACCAGAGCATCAGACATTCCTGTGGGATCAAGACCTCAAAATGGGGATTAAAGTCTCCTTAGCTTCAAATGGTTGGATCTCCCGCCTCAAGCAACGCCTTGGTCAGGGAGTGTGCTACTGTGGACACCAACGCCACAAACCTGGTTTGGAGCTGCTGGAGAGGTATGCGGCTCAGGACATCTATAATGAAGATGAAACAGGTATATTTTTCAATTGCTTGGCAGATCGAACTTTGGCATTGAAAGGCAAAGGATTAACTGATACTACTGTGCACAAACAGCAATGGCTCAGACAAATGAGTGTCCATCGTAATTGGAAAGTCCACGAAACCACAGTGTTTTAAACAATTGAAATGCTACCTGTGACCTACTATGCCAACTGAAAAGTGAGGATGAAGTCAGAGATATTCAGAGACTTTCTGCGTGCTTTTGATGCTTCATTCGATGCACAAGGAAGGAAAATCCTTCTAGTTGTAGACAAGTGTCCGCTCATTCTCTAGACATCCTTTTTGAAGAATGTAAGGGTAGTTCTTCATCCCCTAAGTGCATCAGTGTCGTACAACCTCTTGATATGAGTGTAATAAAGTGTTTTAAGCAGTATAGGAAGCAGTTAGTGAAGAGCTGTATGTCTGATGGGCGCAGGGACAGGGGTTCAACTACAGATACACATCCTGCAGCCCATTCACTTTATTGTTTCAGCGAGGCAATAAGTGACCAATCCAGAACTGGTTTGTAAAGTGTGGCCACATGAAGAACACTGCAGGGTCAGATGTGACAGATTGACGGAAGAGGTGATAATGATGATGATGGCATGCAAGATGAAGATTGGGTTCGACTGGGTAAAAGCACCGCTGGAGAGAACTTAGATGTGTACGTCTCTGTGGACCAGGAGCGCGCGGCAGGTGGTTAGTTGCTTGGAGGAGAGGCAAGATGGTGGTGACCATGAGAGTGTTTGTATGCAAGATGGTGATGACCATGAGAGTGTTTGTATGCAAGATGGTGGTGACCATGAGAGTGTTTGTATGCAAGATGGTGGTGACCATGAGAGTGTTTGTATGCAAGATGGTGATGACCATGAGAGTGTTTGTATGCAAGATGGTGATGACCATGAGAGTGTTTGTATGCAAGAGAGACCAAGCTAACATTGTTGATACTGAGAGTTTGTTGTTCAGTTTGAAAAGAAAACGTTCTACTAAACAAATTAAGGTAAACTACTTTTTTTCAAAGAAGTAATGTGGAGTGGACTTGCCAGGGGAAACAATTAACGGCAACTCTGATAGTTTTTACCTATCCTACATAGGCTCCCGCATTTATCATTTTATTATATCCATCTTTTTTTTCTTCAGATCCCCGACGAAAACGATGAATCGAGGTTTCACTGTAATTAATTAGATTTAATTTTAGTTAATTCAAAACAAAAAACTTATGAGTTAACAATAGTGTGAGGATGTTTGATACATGGTCAAGTACAATGTTATTATACCTGTGTTGACATCGCCGACAGTCGCTTGTTTGTAAAGTGCGTACACCTCGAGTAGCTCGTCATCTGTGGGCGTTGCCTTGAGAACCTTTACATCCTCTGCGGCCTTAGTGAACCTCTGTAAACAACGACCTTGAGGGATCATACCAAGAACTTATATCTTACAAACTGCACCTTAAGAGACCAAGTGTAGAATGTTTATTACTTGGGTATCCTTTAGGTTAAATGCAGCGTACACACACATGAAACAATCTTTCAGCTAATTACATTTTAGACTTTATTGGAATCAAATTCACCATTAATTTGTCTCAAATCTTCTACCAACTAAAATTTAAAATTTCAAGTTTATAAGTGACTAGTTTTCTATAGTGAAGAACTCCATGCATACAAGGATATGGTCAGTTTGTTTGGATAGTGAGTGTACCAGTGATTTGACTCAAGAAAGTGCACCATTTAAATAATATTGTGTCTGGAAATAATTTTGATTTAAGTCAAGTATACTAAATTCAGGATATTTGTTAACAATTTCCACTCATGTTATTGTTACCTCATAATCTCTAAACACAAGAAATTCAACACCAACAATACAAATAGCGTTAATCCTTCTTGATGATATTTCTCAAAATAATGTGGTAGTTTCGTGAATCATCCTCATCCCAAGCGTCCAATAGGAACATTTCTAAGACTTCCTTGTAAATGTTATCATTGTTAACTATAAGCAGTTCATGTTTAATTGGTGAAATATCAACACGCCAAGACACAAATTGAGATTAATTAAAATTAATTTATATTGAAAAGGTGATATAGTCTGTTGGTTTTTTATGACAATTGAAAAGTTTGTTTTAAAAAAGGTTTCATCTCCCAAATCTTCAGATGGTGTACAGAGAATAGTTTTGAACAGACTATGGCAAGTACTAGTTCATATGAATGTGTCCTCAAGGTGTTGTCTTTTCTAAATCACACAAGAAGATATGAATCTAAGACACAGACCTTGCTAACGGTCTGGATTGTCATGCTTATTAAACCCTCTGTGTAAAGCCACTCATTACATCAAAACCAACTAATATCGGTCTAGGAAACTTGTCATTATCTAGGATTACTTAAGATACAAAACGAACGCATAAAATGAAACCAGGCCCTCAGTACAGATTAAAATATGTTGGCTATTTATGTGAAGGAATTTTAAAACAATATTTGATATATTAATACACTCATTAGCCAATGAGCTTAAACTGAGGAGATTACATTCTAATGTGGGTTATTGGCTAATCATCTAACTCTAGACTTTGTAACATTCCCGAGATAAGACGGCTTGAAATAGAGTTGAATAAAAACAAATGATAAGATGTACAACTTTACAAGCCCTGTAAGCTACATCCTGGACCTTTGTCGACATCACTAGGCAGTGACCGCCCGCGTCAACGTCGCTAGGTAGTCACTGCCCATCAAACATGGAAGATAGAAGGATTATAGACGATACGAAACACACATTAATAAACACTCAGCTAGGGATGTAGCATCGAAAGAAAAGTATCGGAAGAAAAGTATTGATACCGTACTAGTATCGAAATCTTAATATGGAAAAATATTTTTTAACAAGTAATAATTTCAAATTTTGCAAAGTAATAGTTGTATTTTCATGTTTATTTAAACACTGAAAATGATATTAAAATATTTATTTTTATTCTTATTTGCAGGCTTTCAGAGATTCACATGTAAGAGCTTACAGCACTAAAGAACAATCAATTATGTTTCAAAAGAGATACCCGGGAATGAAGCCAGGTCTCCTAAGAGTGCAGTGAGATGCTGTGACCCCTCCTCAGCAACCTAGACAGGAACAGTTACTGTCACTTGTATTTTCACTCTTATTAACTAAAAATGTGGAATTTGGAGGTTTTCCTAGAAACATCCCATGGCTAATGTGTGTATTTTTAGGTTGAGAGAAATTATTGCCTTATTTATCCACCTCCATTTGTCCACAACCATTTTCTAATCTGTGTGTTTTACCAACTAGCAGTGACTATTCATTTTAAATGTTTTCAACAATCTTGTAAATTGATGAGGGTTGATGATTTCAACTCTTCTAGCTTTTGAACTAATAAACTAACGCTGATAAAACTAATTAGGTAATGTATGCTCACTATCATGTTAGTACTTTCCAGAACAGTGGTACCAATATACCTAGACGAAATTAAAACCTTGGAACACACTTTCTTTGTTAACAGAGCCTAGTGCCTCGGTACACTCACTATACCAGACAATACACAGTTAACAGAGCCTAGTGCCTCGGTACACTCAACTATACCAGACAATACACAGTTAACAGAGCCTAGTGCCTCAGTACACTCACTATACCAGACAATACACAGTTAACAGAGCCTAGTGCCTCGGTACACTCACTATACCAGATGTTAAAACATCATATTAAACTAGCAATTTAATTTGTCTTGTTGAGAGGTAGTTTGAGCCTTGAACTGGTTAGTACACATCACACAATGTACGTCTGGTTAGTACACATCACATTGTACATCTACCTCCCCCTTGGCAAGTTAAATCTCCCTGTACCTTACAGAGTCCTGGGAACCTACCTCGTCAAGAGACATGGTGTGGGTGGCGAGGGAGCTACTGGATCTCTGGAACAAGACAACAACATACTAGGCCGCTACTATAAACATAAGTTACAGTAATTATTGTTACTGACATTTTATATTAGAATTAATTGTTGAATAACAAGGATTTGTTACATTGAATCACTATTTGTATTTTAACCTAGAGTGTGAATAGTCGACTATTTTAATTTAAAACCACTCTGTGAGCTCGAATATTTATGGCAGATATAAGTGTCTTCAAGACACTAACCTATTATAAAATTGATAGATAATACAAACTAATTATAATATTCTTATTGCCTTTAAAAGCCATTTTGTAGCCAAAGCAGCAATCTCTGTTGACAAATAATACATCAACGCTTCAGCTGAAATACAACATTTCAATGTTCAACATGCATGTTCAACGTGTTCAACTTGGATGAATCAACCTGAATGAACTGAAGTAGACACCCTGTTAACTTCTTTCAATGTTCAATTTGTAAATCAACCGCATTGTTCAACCAAAGTGAGCTTGTGTATTTCCACTTTAAGGAAGGATAAGCCTTTGCCAAAGTTAATTTGATTTTACTGTTCTAAAAAGTTAAATAAGCCATCAAGAAAGTACTAGCCATAGCATGAGATTAGGCTAGTTAATCTGTCCTGTATTCTAAATATGAGATTAGGCTAGTTAATCTGTCCTGTATTCTAAATATGAGATTAGGCTAGTTAATCTGTCCTGTATAGTCGGTGTGGGCGGAGGCAAGGGGGGAAAATGTCAGTGTGTTTGCACTTTTTATATCAAAGCTTCAGTAGCGTCTCATGACCAAAATTCTTAGGCAAGCTTGCAAGGGATGCCCCAAAGCTTAAAAGGGGAGGTCCCTGATTTTTAAAAAATGTATTATGCAACAAGATGCTATAAACTTTCGTTTGTTAGCATTCACTGATACACACATCAAAACAAAAGCACCTGCTACAATAAACTCTAAAGCCCGGAATACACAACGCGTTCTATTTTCTGAAATTGTATACAATAAGTTGGGAAAAGTAGTTCTTGTACAACTTTATGTACAAGAAGTGGTGTCGTCGTGTGTACTGGCTTAAAGCTGTGTAGGCACGGGGTCAGTACCTATGACAATAATATATTAATTTCCCCTTTCATGCCATACCATCCCGCTATGTTTTGAAAGGGGAATTGCGGGTTAGTGACTTCGGGCAAGAGAAGTCGTAGCTTGGCTGCTTGCATTTTTACCTGACATCCACAGCTTTTCCCCTTCTCACACCTTTGTATTCTCTGACGTCACAAATAAGAACCACACTAGCTAGAGCAATGGGATGAAAGTTGGACAAATACAGACTTTCAACCACCACTAGATGGACCAGTACACGTCTTGCATGCATGTTACGGTCACTGCCATGTACGGGATTTTTTCAAACCCACTGATGCTTGAATAACATTTAAATTACTACTAGGAGAATATTTTTTGCAAACATTAAATAAAATAATTACATATCTTCAATCAAAGGTAAGCAGTGCTTGCCTCGCTTGCCCTGACGCGACGCCACTGCCAATTTACCTGAGGCACAAACACAAAATATCAATTTAATATAAACCGGTGGCCATGATTAAATATCCCTTATTTACATAATACGGATATTTAGCAGGTCACATGGACACTCTATGACATCCACATTCAGTTTTACTGATAAAATGTTTATCTTGCGCTGATTTAGTCAAAAGCTCATTTTCAATTAATATTTTTTTATTTGAGGTAACGTGCACTTTTTAAGCAACGAATTATGTCAGCATACGACGTATAAACTAAATTTTAGAAGAGATAAAATATCCAGCTCTTAGTTATCATTTCATAAATGTTAAAGGGGAAACCTCAATTTAACCAATGAAACATTTTTCAGTCACACCAGGAGTCGAGCTCGAGACCTTTAGCTGAGCAGAGAGACATACTATAGACTGAGCTAAAGTGTTGGGCCACCCCAGAGATAGTTGGACTCTGTTTTAGAAACATTACTAAACATGCATATATTATTCAAATAAGCCTTTAAAAAATACCAAAACCTAGAACCAAAATAAGTTTTATTTATTATTTTAAGGCTCTTAAACTCAAGCATTTATATCTGAATCCAAGTTCCTTGAGCTCTTCCTGATAAATATACACTTTAACACCCCAACAAGGATTCGAGTAGGAAACTCTTAAGTAGCTTATTTGTTGAAGATCAGGGCTTATAAATGATGACTCTGCTATTTTCCTTCAAGGCAGAACCTAATAAAACTTCCATGTTAGTTAACCCTCGTTACGCCTGCGAGATGAACGTCCCAACCACTTCGAGTGGTTTATAGCCCTCTTAAATACGTGGGGGTTCATCTACATCCACTTGTTGGAAACATCACATACATTAGTGCTTTACGGACACTACACATATTCACACTAATGGAGGGGAGAGCTTACAGAACATATACCCGTATTTTCAAGGACGGAGAGTGAAAAAATCAACTAGGAAAAAAACCACCTCAAAACGACCACCCTGCTGTCTTTGGAATCCCAACCTCCCAGTCCGCTAACTTTAAACGAGACTGACATCTTTGCCTCGTGACCACAGTGACTATATATATATATCACCGTGTCTTACTACCTGTTAAGGCTATACGTCTTTTCAGTAATTACACTAATGTGTTATAGATAAGGAAGATTGAATTTAGAGGAACAAATTACGGCTCAAGCCAAAGGGAAGGTTAAAGGTAACAACCTCCCCCCTTTTCCACCTTGTGGGGTTAAAAGAATTACATTATAAGTTTCATATCTATCAAAAAATTAAGGAAAAGTTGAAATTACCATATTTTCAACAATTTTCCACGTGATCTGAGATCAAAGTAAATTGAGAGAAACATAGTTATATCCTTGCTACAATAAGTAAAAAACTTTTTAATAAGATCACAACAGAACATTTTTAAGTTAATTCAGATCTATTTTAGTGTTTTAGAAGCTTCAGAACTGCCATACCCACAAAAAATACAGTTATGGGGGAGTATTTACCTTCAAGTAGGCGGCGCCCTTAATATAGTTCCAAAATATACCGTAACTGGTGTGACGCCGTGGTGGCAGCCCGTGGGGGTGCTACAGTAAGGAGTTCCTCCTCCGAAGTTATTCACAGACAAAACTTGAGTTAAATGAATTAATTTCTTTCCAACCCTGTGTAACGGAGATGCGCGACCAACCTGGGGGTCGCGGGCCATTCACACGTTACCTTGTGAATCACGAGCTATTTTCACGATACTGGGGTTCATTGCTGACTAAACAAGATTGAAAATCCACAAGGAATATTCAAGATTTTTATTATTAAAAATAAAACAACACATACACTAATATAATTAAATTAGTTACAACTAAACAATCACTGAATTAAATAATAAGAGTAGGCCTAATAATTACGTCTGTAAATTAATAAGAGAATGAGAGCACATAAATCGAATAAAATTAAATAAACAAATTAATAACGATAAAACACATACTAGCTATTCAAATATTTGAAGCAGTCACAAAAATGTTCATTATTAAGATAGTTCACTATAAGCGTTATACGGACAGTAGACTTGTTGAACACACTGACCCACTCGCTGGACATGCTGGACCGTTCAATGGACACGCTGGTCCACTCACTGGACACGCTAGGCCACTTGCTGGACACGCTGGCTCACTCGCCGGACCTCTCAATGGACACGTTGGACACGCTGGCCCACTCACTGGACACGAACTGTTTGCTGTGATCATTGGATGATAAATATTCCCTCTGAGCTCAAGTTCCCTCTTGAATGAGCTGAAGCAATAGATTTGAAATAACTAGCAATGCACACCATCATACTTACACCTGCATCCATTCACCTAAAACCACACCTGAACACCCACCCATAAGCATATCCACCTGCACACCTATAACTACACATGTCCATCAGTAGACTCACATATAGAGGCGTGTATCGACACACACACACACACGGCACAAGTCTTGTGATCACACATGAAGGGCTAGCATTGAGACTAGTGGTAGGCTCTATCCGGTCATCCCCGGACATCCCCAGCACAGCCATGACTGCTCTTATGACTCCCCCAGCACAGCCATGACTGCTCTTATGACTCCCCCGGCACAGCCATGACTGCTCTTATGACTCCCCCGGCACAGCCATGACTGAGTTCGGATCCCAAGTTAAACTGTAGGTCCTCCATTTCATCTCACAATCACCCTACCATTACACATTAGCGTAAGTGTGTATAACCCGTACGGGTAGTAAGACGCGGTGCTAATAATAATAATAACAATAATAACAACAGTTGTTTAATGTCTCTCCTGGAAGTTGATGACAACTTTTCTCTAATTTAAAAAGTTTGTCATCTAATACCGCTATGGTCATGCTCAACAAATATTCAACAACTTAATGTTGATTTCACCATGGGAAGAACAAAAACTATTTTACTATTGAAGCATTATTTTATTTATTAAGGCCAAACAATACTTTGATATAAAATCAGCGAAAAAAACCTATCTTTTCTCGCGCTCCTCCCTACATCCCCACCTCAAATGTATTAACTTTACAAATGATTTGTTATTAAATTAATAAATATTTTTGTTTGAGATTGGTTAAGTCACGATTGTTAATGACGTGTATCAATTAGTATAGTTACTGGGTCTAAATTAGAACCCCATTTCACTTACCTAACTGAGAAACCGACAGGTCTTTACCAAACGTAAAGTCTTACTGTAAACCTATTGTATCTCCCTTATCTATGTTGTAACTTGTAAACTTCAATTGAATTTGAATGAAAGATGAATTGTTCGAAAGCTGTGATAGCACTCACTGACACTTGTTCCAAAATCAAGCGAGTATGAAGATGTGCAGTGCTGCCATCTGGTTCTGGCCGCGATGTTTGAAGGAACATTCATAGAGAAATGAATTTTATAAGAGAGATAGCATTATTAATTGATCACTTTAATTTCTAGTAACTCCGAATGATCGATTGGAAATTCACGAAAAATTTTTTATGTGGTAATCCCTGGGTATTACTCTCAAAATATCTCACCGTGAACAATGATGCGTTAATAATAGTTATCACCAAATAAGATACAGGAACAGGCCGAGGAATAAGCCCCAAATATTAGGGATTGAATAATTATTCTAGCATATATTTAAAATTATAATTGAGTGTGTGACTGGTTGAACGTTTTATAGGGGTTTAATTATTTAAAGAGACTCGTTAGCCTTTATACATTAAAACCCTTATTTCATTTAATTAAGATCATATAGTATTATTATTTATTTATTTAGCACGGTGTCTTATTACCTGATCGGATATACGCTTATGTACTAATTACTCTAATGGATTAGGAATTGGGAAGGCTATATTTATAGGAAGTGAACCCGCATTTGCGTGGAGGTAGAATGGAAAACCATTTAGGATCCCCCCCAGTTCACCCAACTGAGGTTCGAACCTTGATCTCCTCGTCCTCGGCATTCTAGCTCTGCACGAAACTAGCGTGGTAGCCAACTACGCAACCGAGGCGGGTATCCTATAGAAAATATATAATAATTAAAATAAAATAATAATATATAAAAACTAATAATTAATTTTTCTTTAATCTTTTACTGCATGGGTGTAAAGCTGAACCCATTAAATCTAAAGGAGCAACTTTAATTTAGGGCGTAGCTCAGTATAATTGAACTAGTTCACGAGAACGACAGAGAAAGACAATTTAGATAATATTGTTTGTTTTATTTGTCTTTAAAATGAACTATTGGCTCTTTACATAAAGTTACAGAATCACAATATGCATCCAGATGGTAAGAATAGTGGGTCGGGAGAAAAGAAGGGTGTATAACTTAAGGAATGTATTACGCAGATTATGACGTGGAGAATCTTTCATGCAGGGCGGTACACACACTACGTACAGGGTGCAATTAAAAATAAGATAACAAAGAAAACATTATAACGTGTCTTGGAACTAGACTCGTGATTGGTGAGATTTATTACAAATAAGATTTGTTTGAAAAAATTATTAATACATTAGATATTTGTTATTCAAAAACATGTCAACTAGTGAAAACATTATAAAATATTAATAAAGCTACAATATTTTTGACAAGTAGAGGTGTATAATGTTGGTTAAAAGCGCTAAGAAAAATTTTTACAGGAAAAATAACAAAACACTAGTATTGTATTTGAAAGTAGAATTTATTCCAACTAAACAAGTTACTCTCTTGAAAATATGAAATATGGTTTGGTACACACGTTTTATGGATCCCAATATTTGTTTTTCGCTGTACTTTTATAATTAATAATTTATAGAAACCAAACAGTCAATAAACATTAAAACATTATAACATAGGAAAATGTGATTGTGTTTTATATTTCTTTTGCGTGAATCTTACAATAGTAATGGAACTTGTAACCAAAATGGCGGCTTCACCCCCCCAATAGCAGAGTCGCTAGCATCCTGGTTGTGTCGAGCTAGGAGTACTGTTTAGAGAGATACTCCGCCTTGGATATATATGCTTCTTTGGCAGCATCCTGGGACATTCCTTTCTTACCGGTCCACGCTTCCCACTTTGCTTTACCCTTCAGATCCAGCAAACCGGGTTTAGCTGCACACACAGACATTTTTACACAATGTTTTAATCCACACTTTACATTCCTTAAAGCATAACTACCATTCTAAGCTTAATTTACAGTGACAATTATAAGGACATAGAATGATGAAAATGCTTGTGGAGGGTAGATCGGTAGAAACGTGCAGTCATGCAAACCCACCATCCTGGTGTTTAGGTTGGTACTAACTGTGTTGGCAAGTGTTGCCTCACCAATGTCGCAGTAGGTTTACTATTCAGGGTCAAGCTAATGTGCAAACAAAACCACAGCACAATTTCAAGGTCAAACTTACGCAAAGGTAATTGGCAATTCAAGTTTTCATGGGAGAACTATTCTGCTTTCCAATTTTAATTCAATATTTTAAAGATGTGGAATTTAATGTGCCCATTTTAAAAATATAGCAGATGACTTACAAGCTAACTTAATTCAGGGCAGCAAAGATTAATACTACCTGCTTTAATGGCTGCATGGTCTAAGGCGTGACTCTTGCAATAGACTAGACTATCGATGAAACTATGATTGGGATTCGAATCCCGGTAGGGTGTACTGGGGGTGATTTTCCACTCCACGCAAATGCGGGTACACTCCCTCTAAGTTAAACATTCCTCATCCTTAAGTCACTAGGGTAATTAGTGAATATGCGTGTAACCTGAACTGGCAGTAAGACGCGGTGCTAAAGTAAAATTATAATAAATGTTAGACCAGATGCAGTAAATGTTTTATCAAATAACTAAACAAACCAATACACAATACCTACATTATTTTGGTCACCATCTGGAATCGAACCGGAATGTCCGGTCCAGTAGTGGTAGTGGAGGGAACAGCCAATGATACAAAATGGTGTTATGTGAGCAAGATCGTTCAGGCAATCTATATTTATATAAATCATAGGACACAAGACGAGGAGGGTGAATTTGAGAAAAGATATTATCATTCGCCTGAAGAAAGGTTGTGCATGTGAAACTGTTAAAATCCGGGTATATGCAAACATACCACGCGGCCATTTTTAGAAATATTCCCACCCAAGTATGACGTCATCAATGGCATAATGATAGGGTTTGTTATGTCAAGGGAAAGACGATCGTTTATTGATTGTTTTCTATTCCATTGTTGCAGCCAACTCACGAGTATCATTGTCACCCACGGTGGCTTGTTTGAACAGACTGTATAGTTCCAGCAGTTCCCCATCACTCGGACGTTTAGTCAAGTTCTTCACGTCCTCAGCGGCTTTGTTGAACCTCTGCAACAATGAAACAATCATTCTGATACTTACCCGTTTTAACTCATAATGAAATGTTCCATAATTAGCGTGGAGAGAGGACCACAAACTGTGTACAAAGCTCCTCACTGAGTCTGCTCAGTTATAGAGAGAACAGATGATTTATTCGGAGTTCACTAAAAGCATGGTTGTACGTAATAATCGCCCAATGCGCCTGTGAAACCACTTCACGTCGACAACCCGGCGATCACGAGAAACAGTTGGGTTGCGTCGGCCAGGGGCAGTTCACAACCTCAGCTTGGACATGGTACGTTGGTATTAAACCCAAATTGATAACATTTTAGTAAATTATCATTATTTTGTTATATGCATTGAATTTACATCACAAGTGACCGCAGCAGATACCGCGACTTGACGTATGAACACGTAAAAGGACTGTACTTGTGATGGTTATATAGGACAGTAGAGGCCTAACACGAGGGTCCACGGTTCAATACCAGGTCATGTGACCAGGGAGGAGTGGTTTACAAAGTCCAGTAGCCGCTAGGTCACGCTAGCGCTGGGTTATTAGCGCCTGAGACTGGAGTCCCAAGCATTCCTATAGCACAGCGTGTCAATGTGGATCAAATTTTGTACGACAGTGTACAAGATAAATTTGATAAAAATAATGTATTGCATAACCAAGCAAATTTAAATAATTTAAAAATTACGAGCAATCAATTATTATAGTTGATCTGTATTTTAAACTAATAAGGTAGTTTTATTCCTAGCTGTTAGTTATTTTATCTGGTTGCCATGTTACCTAAGATCATAAAAAATATAAACTAAATATTTGTGGTTCATACTTCTCTACATTTGAATTGCGACGCCACTAGCGCTCTGTGGCTTCAGTGCCTAACCAGTGGAACTAGCACTCTGTGGCTTCAATGCCTAACCAGTGGAACTAGGGTAGTTGAACCAGCAGACGTTATTAACCCAGAGTCTAGTGAACTACTCCACTTACCGGGATTTAAACCATGAAACATTCTCCACGACGCTCTGACGATCTCGGCCGCGCTACCTTAATGAATGTTGTTATATGTCCCAATTAGATACGTAAAACGCCATTCACGACCTAAGTTTACTTGGATGACAGCTCAAAAAGTAACTAAAAAATAGTCCCTAAAATATCACTACGCCAACAGCTGATATCTGCCACTGTCACTTGGGACAGCTGTTAAGAAAACATATGGTTATGTAGAGTAATGTGATAGTTTACCACAGTAATTTAGGCCAATATTATGCCTCAAAGAATTTTGAAATTGAAATTTTTGAATGACTT
>CABFWB010001619.1:37108-49905 GCA_902151455.1 Timema bartmani
CTCACCTCATCAAGATACATGGTGAGTTGTGAATGTTATATCTAGTCTCACCTCATCAAGATACATGGTGAGTTGTGAATGTTATATCTAGTCACACCTCATCAAGATATATGGTGAGCTGTGAATGTTATATCTAGTCTCACCTCATCAAGATACATGGTGAGCTGTGAATGTTATATCTCTAGCCTCACCTCATCAAGATACATGGTGAGTTGTGAATGTTATATCTAGGCTCACCTCATCAAGGGACATGGTGAGTTGTGAATCCAGGGACAGTCCACTCTGAATCTTTCCCGTCTAAAGGCGCCGATAAGCCGGGCAATGAACCAGAGACCCAGATAAAGAATGACAGATAACTGTATAGATAACAGCGTCTATTGTCTGTTTTCTGAAATCAATGAATCACCACTTAGAGCTCGTATTGATACACTTGTTGAAAATGTCCAATAAAATGTTGTTTGTCGAATGACTTTCAAAATTCACTTTAGAATAGTTACAACAGAACATTCTAAGGTAGTTGAGTATTGATTATTGAAACTTCTATTCCTATAAGAAATACAGCAGTGCGATAATATTTCCTTTGAGTAGGCGGCGCCCTCAATAAAGCTCCGGGTACTTTAATGCAAATATGTGGGGGGTTAACAACAAAACTCCATTTAGCTCCGATCTACGTTCATAAATGTCAAGTGAACTTAAAGCGGTCTATTGAGTTGTTACGTAACCACAACCTGTGAAGTAACATCAGGGTCTTTTGTTTAGCTAAGGTCGCCGACCTTTATTGTTCTAATCATAATACAACGATAATATCACAGCGACACAGGTCGACTGTTTCCTATCAATCACCATTATTAGAGAGTTGTTACCTGCAGGTGGTCGACTGACTACAACAAACACTTTAGAGAGTTGTCAGGCGATGAACTAGGCCTGTGTTTTTATCTGGCAGGAGGTTGACAATGTTGATAAAGAGCTAGCAGTAAGATAAGACAACTAGTTATGTTTTAAGATCCAATATGGCTGTTAGTTGACTGAAGGGTTAGCTCAACATGTTTATTACCAACATTCCAATGCTCACAATAATTAAACTGATAATTTCCTTCTAAACTGTATTATCAAGGCTTCCAACAATTAAACTTATAATTTTCCTCTTAACTGTATTATCAAGGTTTTAAACAATTCAACTGATAATTTCCCACTAAACTGGTTTATCAAGGCTTCCAACAATTAAACTGATAATTTCCTTCTAAACTGTATTATCAAGGCTTCCAACAATTAAACTGATAATTTCCTTCTAAACTGTATTATCAAGGCTTCCAACAATTAAACTTATAATTTCCCTCTTAACTGTATTATCAAGGTTTTAAACAATTAAACTTATAATTTCTCACTAAACTGGTTTATCAAGGCTTCCAACAATTAAACTTATAATTTCCCACTAAACTGGTTTATCAAGGCTTCCAACAATTAAACTGATAATTTTCCACTAAACCGGTTTATCAAGGCTTCCAACAATTAAACTTATAATTTCCCTCTAAACTGGTTTCTCAAGGCNAACAATTAAACTGATAGTTTCCCACCAAACTGTATTCTCAAGGCTTCCAACAATTAAACTTATAGTTTCCCACTAAACTGATTTCTCAAGGCTTCCAACAATTAAACTGATAGTTTCCCACCAAACTGTATTCTCAAGGCTTCCAACAATTAAACTGATAGTTTCCCACCAAACTGTATTCTCAAGGCTTCCAACAATTAAACTTATAGTTTCCCACCAAACTGTATTCTCAAGGCTTCCAACAATTAAACTTATAGTTTCCCACCAAACTGTATTCTCAAGGCTTCCAACAATTAAACTTATAGTTTCCCACCAAACGGTATTTACCCTCCTCTCTAAAATAACTTAGCCCGAATCCACAAATGTCTGTGTCCTTGCCACCTTGTACCTACCTGAGAGAAGTTGTCGCGCCGTTGTAAGTCCCCACTCAACTGGTCTGGTTGAACCTGCCAGAGGTCAGCAACAAGTACTGTAGTAGAATAGAGGGGGAAACGAGATTCTCTTGCACACGTGACAGAGCGGTTTTCCGAAGTTGATTACGTTCCTTATTTCTCAGAGATAGATGCTCCAAATGTCAACTCGTAAGAAAATCACTCAAACAAACGCTGACACTTATTTCACAACTAAATAAACAGAAGACAACTCGATCATCATTGGCGGGGTTTGACTGCCACTGTTTGCCTTGTATCCAACATTTACTGACGAAAAACCCCAGCAATGCGTGAAGAGGTGTCCATAATACGCGGCTCCTTCCAAGACTGGGACTTATTGACGCGAAGGACCCACTCAATGCATTGTTTATTTGGAGTTGGATTAACTGCGGTGCATGTTGGGAAATCAGCTCCGTCGGTTATTAGCTAAAAGCACGAATCATACAACAAACATCCACTGTGGCAGGTATACTCCAGTTTAGTGAACTATAGACCTGTGCACTCCAGTCTAGGGAATTATAGACATGTACACTCCAGTCTAATGAACTGTAGACCTGTACACTCCAGTATAATGAACTGTAGACCTGTACACTCCAGTATAATGAACTGTAGACCTGCGGGAGATGAAAGTTAAACTAGCCACATCTAGGCCTAATTAACACTCTCCAGGTAATTTTTCGCCACGTCTTAGAACCTGTTTGGTTTATACACATGTCACATACATTAATTACGCTCGTGAAAAAGAGATGAGGTAGGTAGAATTTTAGAGGAAGTGAACCCGCATTTGCGTGGAGGGAGAGTGGAAAACCATTTAGGAAAAACCACCCCCAGTTCACCCGACCGAGATTCGAACCTCGATCTCCCCGTCCTTGGTGGTCTGGCTCAACGACTGGCGCGTTAGCCAACTACGCCACCGAGGCGGGTAGAAGGCATACACTTTCTTGCAAATCATAGTTACTTGATGTTAATATTTTCTTCAATAACCACAACAAGATTTTTAGTCTTGGTTATTAATTTTACTGTGTATCCTATGTCAATCAGCAGGGAACATTCAGGAGTAGTATTCTTCCTATAAGTGGGATTCAAACATTTAAGCAACCGGTTCTCTTTGCCTTAGCAGTACCATTTCATAATGAAAGTAAAAACCTAGAACAGTTTGCCGAAATTATTTATTTACCTTCCTTAAAATAATTCCAATTCGCTAATTGATTGTCACCATACTGTTTATTTCGACCCTATTTCTCCCTGTTGTCATCTACTGTGTGGTTTATTCTCAGCCACGTTTGAACTGAAGGAGTCCAATGGGAGACCAATCATATTAATTGTCATCGAATTTACAACATTATCAACTGTGAGACGGTTCCATTTATCTGAATATATATTATTAATTATAGAAAACCCTTTTCTGCATCCTCAGAACCACTAGAAACGGTATTGATAAATTTTTTTGTCCTTCGTACAGCAGGCCTACTTGGAATCTCATGGTTGTGCCGATTTTCTAAAACATTTCCCACATAGTCACGTAAATAATTGATGTTGATTTCATAATGAAAGAGGTTATTAAATGCACACAGTTTTTCTTCGGCAGCTTTCCAGGGGACAGTAACTTCATCAATATTCCAGCTACCTGGGTCTAGTGTGCTTACAATATTCTGAATTTTGCTATCACTATTTTCTGTTTTATTTCCTGATTTTAAATTATCACTGTACATCAATCTTGCCTCCATGTTGTTGATAACTGCCTCCAATAGTTTTTGACGAGGAAGAGTGACATATTTTTGATTCTCAACAAAATCAATATATTGCTTAAAAGAATCAGAGTTTATTGTAGGTTTAACTTTCTTTTAAAAGTTTCCACGGATTTCTTTGAGTATTTCTAATGCATTAGTTCTTAATTTTATTAATTTTTCATGCAATGTGATCAACTATTTTCACAGCAGTTTTCCGATAATGGAGTCCCACTTCCATATCCGACCTATTTTTTACTTGCAGTTTGGTCTTATCTTCAATATCCGAGGCTGACCTATTTCTTTTTGCTAAGCTGTAAACTGTATTGAAGACTTTAAATGTAGAGCTGATTTATTTTTTGTTAATTTTATTTATACATTTTGACAGTTACATCATCAGTACGACCTTTCAGTTGTGCCACGCATATACCGTGTGCCTTTGATGAAAAGTGTTCATTCATTTGCTTTCTGAAAGAAGCTTGCTGGATGAGTTTATTTTTTCCTGATACTTCAACAGAGCTGCCTTTCCATTCCTTCGATACACGAACTCCTTTCATATTTATGGGATCAAATTTTGTACAGTGATCACAACCCAGTTTCTTGCTATGAACAGCCAACCATCGTATTTTTTCTGAAATTCCTCGACCTGCTTCATATTCCAGCAATCAGGAATGGCAGCTGTCCGATCTTCATCTCTTGTATTGGAAGGGGATATTGCATCATCTCTTGGCGTTAGATGTTCACCGGCGTTTTCATTAGAAATTTCAGATTTAGGGTTTTTCTAAAATAATTTAATAAAAGCTGTTGGCTTTTCATTTTTGGAGCTAAGCCTAAAACATGTAAAATTTAAACTATTATAATATTTCCTCTATTGCTGCAACTACTGCTACTACTGCTACCACTGCTACTACTATTGCCACTGCTACTACTACCGCTGCTGCTACTATTGATGCTGCAACTACTGCCGCTGCTGCTACAACTGCTAATAATATTCATAAATAATAAAAGTATAATATTAGAATGTATTTTATGTGATAAATAGCGTTGTTAGTAATTTTTCAATCATTTCATAGTAAATACGTAATCGAAATAAAATGATAATGGAATGTGATAAGCATATACAGTAGTTAATCTTAAAGACCAAACAGAAATTCACAGCTCAATGAGCTGAAAGGACGAGTGAGCGACAGGTTTGTTTATTTCACATCAGGTCAGGCCATAGATAAAAGAATAGTATAAAGCGCCATTCAGATGTTAGCAGTAAAATCATAAGGTGAAAAAGAGAGTGCTTGTGGGGCCAGCGCCCGGAACTAAAGGAAAACAGTTCACTGTAACGTGAATAACAGCCGATTCGAAAGAATTAAGGACCGGTTCAGTGAACTTGGGCAAATCTAGGAACAGGATGAATCCCACTACTGCCTATAAGAATGACTTGAGTTTTATCAGAGTTAATTTAAAGGCCATTTTATTTCGAACCAAGTATTTATTGCACTGAGGTCAGTATTTTATTTATTGAAGAACGAAAAAGCAATGGTCCTAAGTCTGAGCCCCATAGAATACCAGCCTCAACTAGGTACCACGTTGAGAACTTGTTATCCATCATAACACTTTGCTAGCAGCCATACAAATACGATCGCATCCACTGAACACTGCCTGGTGAAAAATTAAAAAATACATGCAATGTTGCTAATAGAATATTAATATCCACAGTATTAAAAGCTTTTGAAAAATCTAATAATATAATAAGTGTTAACTCACGCTTAACCATGGCTAGTCTAATTTCATCTGTGACATTTATCAATGCGGTACATGTACTAAGTTGTGTTTGTTTATGTGTTGGTAAATTTGTTGCTGTACTACAAATGCTAGTGCCTTAGAAAGGGACGGAAGTATACTTATTGGTCTAAAGTGGTTTAAATCTTTTACAAGTTATTTTTTAGGTATTGGCGTAGTAAGTGGAAGTTTCCACAATGAGGGATATTTAGGTAACCGCCCCAAACCCAGGCCAGACAAACATTGACGCGCCGAGCAATCGGGATCAATAGGTTGCGCCCCAGAAACAAACTAACTCAAAGTCAGAAAACTGTTTCTTTAAAGTGAAAAATGTATATATAATTTTTTTTTTTTTGCCTTAAAATAACTAACTAGCATGTAAGGATAGCTTGTAAATATATTAGAAATAAGGCAACCTAGAATTAAGAATGGTATAATAGAATAAACAATATAATATAGACAACGAAGAATGGTTAGGCGTGGGTTTCCAATTTGGGGAATTCATAAATAAACACTCTTCAAATTTAAAGTCAAAATTATTGTATATTATCGGTAATTAGCCTTGTAATGCAAATTTTTCATTCCAGATCCGAAGAAACATCTATATATCTCTCCTTCCTCTCTTTCTATGGATGGGCGATTAGCGTTCAATAATCGATTAGTTTTAAAGACTATAAATCGATTGGTAGAATAATACTCGATTATTAATTTAATGTAATTGAGGGGGGAAAAAATGGTATGGTGCACCGCACAGACTTTTTCGCTCTTTTACCTAAAACTTGACTAATTTACTTAAAACTCATAAAATATGTTAAAAAATAATGAACATTATTGCAGAAACATAATGGGAAAAAGTGCATCACATTCTACAAAAGATCATAAATTAAATAATACATAGCCTACTAATACAAAAACAATGGGAAGGGAGGAACACAGATCAAGTTAACAGTTAACACGAAAGATCTGTTAAGTCTGTGTTAAAATGTTTTCCACATTTATGCTGCTATCTAGACAAATATGTGAGCACTTTTGTTGTATTAAATAGGGGTCTCGGTGGCTCAGTAGGCATTTTATTTGGGTATCATTAATACTATTTTTATTTTGTACTATTAGTTGCTGTGCTGTGCTATTAGTTGGGGAGGAACATCTCTTTCTAACAAAGAACATAACAATTAATTTCGATTTCAAAGTTGCACATAAAAAATGTTAGTAATTGCTTATAACTTAAAAACCATTCGTTTTATTAAAATATATTTCAAATACAATATTTATATTTTTAATGGTCCTACATTTTTGCAATGATAAATAATTTTGTATTTCAAAGATAAAAAAATTGAAATTAACGCTGAAAGGCCCCGACACAGGCTCTGCATCCGTAGGTCCGTGAGAAATTGATGCCAGAATATCAGATTGCTCTGGCCACAGAGTCCTTATCCGTAGAACATTTTACGGACTACCAATCACAGCTGAGTAAATATGTGCATGCGTATTGGAATAAAAGAAAATCCGTCGCTATGGATGAACGGCGTTGAAAAAAAACAAAAAAAAAAACATGTCAGGTTCAGGGGGTCATGAAACGTTTACATTCATCAAAATCTCGAATTCCATTTTGTTGACGATCACAATACTTTACCTGTAGGGTGGGTAAAGTAAAAATGTATATTTAAGAGGGTAGCTGTATCATTCACTTGCTTTGGTGGCCACATGGTCTAAGGTGTCATTCTTGCAGTAGACTTGATTGTTGAGGACAGGTATATTAAGGTTCGAGTCTCGGTCAGGTGTACTGAGAACCGAGGTTGGTTTGCAAATGTAGGTACACTTCCTATAAATATAACCTTCCTCATCTCTAACACATGAGCGTAATTAGTACCTAAGCATACAACCCAAAAGGGTAGTAAGACACTGTGCTAAATAATAACATGTTCTTCATACGATGGAATATGGCTCGATGGTTATCTGACAGTTGTTTGTTAAATAAGGTATTTCAAAGTTTGGTACATTTGTAGCCAACTCGAGATTCGAGCTGTAGTTACATAAACTGCGCGACTCTGGTTAACAGTCTTGTTGCTTGGATAATATCCTTCTTTCCTGTCTGTCGCAAGCCCATGTGTCCACCTCTGAACCAGGACAGTCCACCGGTGACTACTAGGCCGCAGATACACCTGCTCAATCATCAGTAGTTGCTCATGGAGCTCTAGAGAGGACTCTCCAGCCCAAGTGAGGCCAAGCAGTCACAGTGATATAGAAGAGGTTTGCTCCAATCTACCGCAAAGATGTGCAGCCAGCGAGCTCCTCCGCATGGCTTCAATAGTCCTTGCTAGCAGGAGAGCAGACTCGCCAGCCGGTGGAAATGGAAGAACACAGGAGCTCGCAAGTTGAAGCAAGCACAATGCTTCAAAGTTTACCAAACACTTCAAGTCATGTTGCTTATAAAAGTTCTTATTGAAACACTAGACAAGATACAATTGTTTATAAATTTATAATTACTATTTAATTTTAATGAGAGCACTGCAGTTGTTAGTTTTCATTTACCAAAGTAGTAATATCACTCTCGGTGCTTGTAGTTGTCAATCGCAGTGAATGTCAAAGTGATTTATCAGTCAATGAACATCTGTACTTGGATTTTATGAATACCATCGGTGAAAAAGTACTTTCACAGAGAAATTTGCTCACGAGCATGAGCACATTTTAAGTCCAAGGTCCAGGTCCCTCCATTTCAGATAGTGCTCTCTTGGCAATAATTTAAAAAAATCTTCTTTTTTGATTCTGCCAGTATAGAAAGAGTTTGATTGCAAATCACACAGTTCCAGTTGAAGGTCAGATCTTACATTTTCAACTCTGAGCATGTGAACTGAATCGAGACGTCTAGTGTTGATGCAATAAAATTATCTGTAAGTCGTGCCTGGGAAACTAAGTTTGTACTCAAGTTTTGCAACAAGAGTTTTATTTTTTTCATGGATGATAATCAAAAGGAGAGCCACATTTTTAACAGCCCTGTTCAACCTGAACTCATCTTGAGCTGTTTTGCATGGTGAAAGAGCTTCTAGGACAATATTTTCACCAATGTCACATTTGTTGTGAGGAGTTTGTAACAGGTTGTGATGTGAGGAGTTTGTAATGTGTTGTGTTGCGAGGAGTTTGTTGGTGCTGGTTTTATAATTTATAGCACTGTCTGAGAAAACATCAACTCGTATTTATAAAACAATAATGTTTTATTAGAACTAAACCACAGCTCTATGATGGACGGATGTGCTAACTTTATTTGTGTAAATTATAAATAAAAAGCTTGTTTACTTGTAAAATAATGGCAAGAGATTATTATACTAAACAATTAAACTAAACAGTTGGAAATGTGAAGAGTGCCAAAGAGTGCCAATGGTCTCATATCCAGCTGTCCTTGTTCAATTCTTGTGAACGGCTGTAGCTATCCTTCAAGACACTCATTTTCATCAACCCAGTAATAATAATAATACAAACACATTAATTAATACATAAATATAACATAAATTAATAAAAGCCATATTGTGTTTATATCTAAGTGTTCTATCATTCTTTACTGATTTCTTTTTCTGCCTTTTGAGTTCTATGGTTTCATCTTAATAGTCATTTAGCAATGACCGATTTTATAAAATCTAAATTTTTTGTTGAAAATAGCTCTAATGATTTTGTCCAAAATTGGTAATGAAGGACTATTTTCATGATCAATAATAATGTGTATTTATTTTTCTAAGGTGAATTAATTTAAAGGGAGTAGTAACTATAACAAATTATATAAAATTTGATTTTTTTTTCTCTTTAAATTGGTCTTGAAGATTGAGTTCCAAAGGGGTATCTGGGAATAGTTTTTAATTATAAATAAGAAAATATTTTTTTAAATTTGTTAAAAATATTTGAACTTTTGTGTTTAAAATATGTACACAAAGCGTGTTTATTGTGATTAACAACTTAAATGACTTAAGTGCAGTTTAATGAAAAGCAATGTTTGAACATTTGAACAAAGTACACAATATGTATGAAACAATTTCTGAGTGGTGGACCAACTACTCAGTGTTATATTATATCGAGAATATCACACACTGGCATGTTGATGGCTGCGGCCAGCAGGGGTTGAGTCGAGTTCTGTCGAACAACCAAGATACGCACTTGGTCTGATACATCCACATCAGATACATACTCCACCTGGGTCATGAAGTTGTACAACAGTCCGGGGACCAGCATAGGTACCTAGTTGTAAAACAGAGCCTGGTGAGTTTAGAAAGAACATACGGCTTCAAGTAATGAACTATTTACTAGCCAACCCTTGGGTTATTCGCCCCTTGGAGCTCCTGACTAAATCGAACTAGTTTCAAACACCAACACTTGGAGATGTATATAGATGGTGGTGGCTTAGCACTTTACACCATAAGGATACACTTTTGGGTTAAAATCTTTAGTAACTTAATAAATAATAAACTTATAGCAATTGACTAGCTTGGGGTCATTTACCCCGTGATTACTGAGGTCAACTCTCACATTTTAATACTATGATTATTATTATTATACATAGTGTTGTAGCTTGTAGTCAGCGTCACATTCAAACACGTTGTCAGTACAGTTTGTAGAGGATACCTACTCGAATATAAGGTTTTTCAATGTTGTACAACTTGTCGTCACACTCAAACACGTTGTCAGTACAGTTTGTAGAGGATACCTACTCGAATATAAGGTTTCTCAATGTTGTACAACTTGTCGTCACAGTGAAACACTATGGCCAGATCTTTGGAAGGTCTGTTGTTATCCGACATGTTCTGGAGCGTCAGATGGATCTGGAACGTGGGCCCCAGCCCTAGAACCTGCTCATATGAACACACATTCTTAGCGTATAGAACTAATTCGAGTTGAGGTCCTGACATCATGACTCCACAAAGGTATAATTATTTTTGTTTACTTTATAATTAAAGGTAAATCAATGGTTTGGGGTCTGGTTGATGTGTTTGTTGTTATAATCTGCTAGGTGTTTGCACAGCTGTTAACACAAGTTAAGCCTATTCTTTTTTCTCTCTCTATACAACTATAAAATGTGTGATTACCTGGGCAGATATCTTGACAGGTTCGTCCGAGCTGCCGGATATTGGGTTGCTGCAACTTTGTAGCGCCTTCACGCACGATCGAGCAGTGTTCAATCTGAGACGCAACAAGTCTTGTTGGAAGGTTTGGTGCATGACTGCGACACAAACACCATTCTGACATTATAGTCACAGCCATGTTGTCAGTCAAAGCGTGTGCACATACAACATTTTCATTTTATTTTCTGGAATACGAATTATGTGTTTGATGTTTTGAGGAGCATGTTAGCTGTCACGAGGAGAAACAGGATTAGGAATGAAGTTATCTGGGAAAGAGTAGGATTACTGGGAGTACAGAGAGATGGGAGGAGCAGATAACAGCAAGTGTGCAAGTGAGAGGAGAAGAATGGTGGCAGGATAAAGTAAGATGGAGATGATGATGATATTTTTACTCTCATACGACCCCTTGGAAAGAGAAAGTAATGTGATGGTTAAGGATGTGTCAAGTCCACTTTTTTAATTCGAAACAAACTCCAGTATATGAAACTTGAGTATATGAAATATTTTCAACACCGAATATTTATAGCTAGTTATTTTATGCTTGAAAAAATATCATGGTGTGGTTATTCATGTAACTTAATGCTCTAAAATTACTTGGAACATTTTTAATTTCACAAATGTTTGTAATATTTAATTTTATTCTGATAAATCCAGTCACTATCACAACTTACAATCCACGGAGTGTATTTAACAGCCCATAATGGCGATAAATGAACTTAGATAGAGTATTTTAGCTGTCCATTTTTTGAAGCGAAGTCAAAGATAATATATGTTTCGAAGTCTCGAAGCTTCGTATACTCCGTGCGTTCAGTGAAAAAATCTAATTTGAGATCTTGATGAATGTCAATATTTTAAGAAGCCCTGGACCCGAAAACGTCTGTCTGTCTTACTGGGACTAGAGAAGAAACTATTTTAATGATCCACTTAAAACTTGTCATCCAGGGTTCTAATAAGGTTCCCCTCAACTGTTTTCATAAGGTTCCCCTCAACCGTTCTCATAAGGTTCCCCTCAACCGTTTTCATAAGGTTCCCCTCAACCGTTTTCATAAGGTTCCCCTCAACCGCTTTCATAAGGTTCCCCTCAACCGTTTTCATAAGGTTCCCCTCAACCGTTTTCATAAGGTTCCCCTCAACTGTTTTCATAAGGTTCCCCTCAACCGTTTTCATAAGGTTCCCCTCAACCGCTTTCATAAGGTTCCCCTCAACCGTTTTCATAAGGTTCCCTTCAACCGTTTTCATAAGGTTCCCCTCAACCGTTTTTGTAATCATCTATCCAACCCTAGATTTAGGGGTAGGTTACTTCTGCAAAAAAAGAGTAATAATCAATTTTCTCAAAATTGAATCTAATTAATTTAGTTAAAATGTGTTTATAGGCTCTGTTTAACATTAAAACAAAATGGTGCATATAATTTTCATATGAAAACAACGTTGAGACTACTTTACACCAATTTTGAACATAACTGATAATTCTTTGAGATAAAATATAAAATAGTTGTAGTGTTATTAAAAATAAACAACTTTTATTTGAAAGAATAGTTTATGAAATAAATATTTTCCTAGTTTTAGGCAATTTTATTTAATATTGTTTTGGAAAATGGGAAGTTGAGATTGAAGAAGACACAGGAAGAATGCCAAGTTTTCCTCAACTTTATTTTGTCAGAGGTCTACAATAGACCTCATCTTTGTCGTACGACAGCTGATGGAAAGACTTGGTAATAGTGTTTATAGACCTCATCTTTGTCGTACGACAGCTGATGGAAAGACTTGGTAATAGTGTTTATAGACCTCATCTTTGTCGTACGACAGCTGATGGAAAGACTTGGTAATGGTGTTTATAGACCTCATCTTTGTCGTACGACAGCTGATGGAAAGACTTGGTAATGGTGTTTATAGACCTCATCTTTGTCGTACGACAGCTGATGGAAAGACTTGGTAATAGTGTTTATAGACCTCATCTTTGTCGTACGACAGCTGATGGAAAGACTTGGTAATGGTGTTTATAGACCTCATCTTTGTCGTACGACAGCTGATGGAAAGACTTGGTAATGGTGTTTATAGACCTCATCTTTGTCGTACGACAGCTGATGGAAAGACTTGGTAATGGTGTTTATAGACCTCATCTTTGTCGTACGACAGCTGATGGAAAGACTTGGTAATGGTGTTTATAGACCTCATCTTTGTCGTACGACAGCTGATGGAAAGACTTGGTAAT
>CABFWB010001619.1:50207-74167 GCA_902151455.1 Timema bartmani
CTATGGAGAGTTGTTCTATAGGTGTGTAAGAGACCTGCTATGGAGAGTTGTTCTATAGGTGTGTAAGAGACCTGCTATGGAGAGTTGTTCTATGGGTGTGTAAGAGACCTGCTATGGAGAAGAGAAGTGCCCTCGAAGTGTTGTACAGGGCGTACTTTGTACTCATTGTCACACTTGCAGCAGAAACAAGGACAGTGAATGTAAGAGAGAAAAGGAAAGTGGAGAACATGGGAATGAAGTGTGTGAGATAGTAGAGGAAGCAAGACTGAGATGGAAGGAGCAGATAACAGAAAGTGTTCAATAGAGAGGAAAAGAATGGAAGAAATTAAAGGAGGAGGAATGGTGGAAAGATAAAGGAAGATGGAGGCATTTTACTAAAGTGACCCGGCTACAGGCTGGAAACAGTTGATGATGATCATGATTTTTTGTCATATGAGAATATAGGCATATGTCCTTTTCCATTTTACTAACCATGTGTCGTCATTTTTTTAATGTTTAGTTTCTTAATTTAAGAATTGTGTTGTACTTTTCCCACTGCCTCTGATAGTTGTGATAGTATGAAATCGGGAGGTAATGACAACAGTTCTCTCTGTCCAGTAGCAGCAGTGTAAAGTGTGTCATATATACAATACTTGAGGTATTCTCTCTCTCCCGCATCGTCTGCTCCACGAACAGTTTGGTCTTCTTGGGAATGATCATCTTTATGTGCTGCACAGGAACCAACCCAGGTCCACTGGATTGTGGTACAAAGTGGGCTGTTCTCTTGAGTATCTTCACCAGCAAGGCCCCCCCTGCGGGAAGACAGGCTGTCACTCCGACACTATTTACATTCGGGGGTTCAGTATTTACCAAACATTGACCAGATCTACTATGTACAACTTATACAAATACTAACACCATCTAAATAAACAATTAAATATTAATTTATGGTTTTTTATAAATTGGAATGTGGGATTTGAATCCTTCATAGTTCACCAAACACACGGAAACAAAGAAACTGACCTCACCAGGATTCAAACCATCTTAGTCTCCGAGAGGTATCTTGCCAAAGGTCACTGGGTAAGGAAAAACACTACAGAAGGGGTAAGAACACTTCAACTTCACATTGATACCCTTGCTGTCACCAGAATAAGGCTCTCACCTACTGTCACCAGAATAAGGCTGTGCTCCTCCTGCCCAAACCTCCCAAACAACATGGCCGACACAGTGTCGGGCGCGGTGATCACGTCACACAGCTGTCGGCCGCTGTAGAAGTGCACTGCCCCACCTAGCAGAGCCACACACACCAATGTGGTCCCCACGTGAGGCAGGGCAAGAGGGGTGAGCGTTGATACAGGGGCTGCCAACTTCACCTCCCATTGCTTTTTGCCCTGGAACACATGCAATAAACATAACAGTTGTAAGTTATCTGTGTTAGAGGCTAGGATATTATATAGTCTGTGTTAGAGGCTAGAATATTATATAGTTTGTGTTAGAGGCTAGGATATTATATAGTTTGTGTTAGAGGCTAGGATATTAATATAGTCTGTGTTAGAGGCTAGGATATTATATAGTTTGTGTTAGAGGCTAGAATATTATATAGTTTGTGTTAGAGGCTAGGATATTATATAGTTTGTGTTAGAGGCTAGGATATTATATAGTTTGTGTTAGAGGCTAGGATATTATATAGTTTGTGTTAGAGGCTAGGATATTATATAGTTTGTGTTAGAGGCTAGGATATTATATAGTTTGTGTTAGAGGCTAGGATATTATATAGTTTGTGTTAGAGGCTAGGATATTATATAGTTTGTGTTAGAGGCTAGAATATCCAGTCTGTGTTATTTGAAAGATTAGATCTCTTCCTGCTTTTCCAACGTCTACTTGTGTAACATATTAATGCTGCGTGATAAGTAGTTTGCATGTTAGCATACCTTCTCCTCACTACTTTTCTGGGGACGGTTGGTGAGACCGCTGCCAGGCGTTGCGGGCATAGGAAAAAGAGTTGCGTCATTGGCTGGCGGTATATCGGGGGCACTTACATATGAACAACCGAGGCGTGACAAACTATCAGGTTAGCTTTGTACTGAAACATTTATCAGTGTTTTAAAATGATAAATAAAAGCTGGATGAATCCTTCTTGGTCTCCAGCGAGTTTAATTTCTTTATCAGATAAACAGCGCCATCTGGTCTACCCAACACAAGGACAGGCAGGATCACTTGTTACCTCCGACAAGTTTACTATTTTATTATATTTGAAGAAGAGATATAGTATATATATTCGTATCCCATGTCCATTTTCTATGTGTGTCGTCGTTATTGTTATTGTTGTCATTATCGTTGTCGTTATCGTCACCATCACCATCACCATCACCATCACCATCACCATCATCATCATTATCATTATTATTATTATTATTATTAGTTCCTATCTAAATGTCCTATCATTTTTCACCATTTTCCTTTTTATACCTTTTGTGTTTTTTTGGTTTATTCTTTTAGGAAGTTTCTTTGCGTGTTTCAGACTCCCTGCTGATGAGTTCAGAGAGAAAGAAACCTAGGTCGGGAGATTGGACGATAAAGAAAGAGAGCCATTACTTCCTTGTTCAGTGGCAGCAGTGTAAAGTGTGTTCATTGTAACTCATATTGTGTTTGTTCTATTGTAACAACATGTATAACACCTTAGAGGAACCAATGTTTACCTTCTTGGAATAGCAATGCAAGGAATGGTCCATGGTGGCCAACACGATGCTGGCGTTGTCCGATTGCACGATCATGTCCACGACTTGCGCACTCAGCTGAGCAAGAACTTTGGCCTCCTTCCACCCCCGGCGTACCAGACACACGCTACCATCACGACACGCCGTCACCACACGATACTCTACATCATACAGTCCTGTGGCCGCCACTTGGGCCGGAACCAAGGGACTCGAGTCAGTGCCACTGCCGCACAGAGACATCTGTGGAACAAGTTTACAACTAACCTCAATTTAACTAACAACAAATATTTTACATTGGCAAATGTATTTTAAATCAATTGAAACTAGTTTTATTTTCAGGTTTGAGCCTCGGCAAAGAAAATGTTTTTGATGTTTCGGCTGAAGGTGCAACAGTTTTATAGTTTCTAGGTTACATTTAGAGTTTAGAGTTATCCCAGATGACAGCTGTTGTAACTACAGCTGAGATGTTGAAAGCTAGTTCATCAACGCTGCTCAAACCTGAAAACAATAAAGGCTTTAATTCAAATGTGCCTTGTGATAGTCTTCAGGTAAAAAATGCTCTAAGTCCACTGTATAATGAAGTGCAGATACAATCACAGTTTAGTAATAATAGTAATAACCTCTAGCAAAAGTACCCTGTATTGCCAGGGGTAGCAAGTGTTCAAAACATCGTACGATGCTCACGACAGACAGCTTTTCATTTTATAATAATAACAGTGTGACGCCAAAGCTGTGCAACTTTATAAAAAGATTAAGGTGGGGATGCCGGGAACTTGGGAAAAACTCAGGGTTTTTGCAGCTTTTATGTCAAAACAAATCAAATATTTCCCCAGTAGAAACAAAGAGTTTAATTTTTGTCCCGGGGTGATATCAACATTTGTTGAATATCTGTCATGAACATTATCTAATAAACTTTTTAAATAAAGAGAAAAAGTTGTCATTAAATTACAGGGTATTTTTGACAGATATTCACAAACTTGTGAGGTCATCATTTGAAGAAAATTAAACTTTATGTTTATTTGGAAGCCATCTTTGATTTATTTTGACCAAAAAAGTTTTGCAATAAATTGACCAAAAAAGTTTTGCAATAAATTGACCAAAAAAGTTTTGCAATAAATTGACCAAAAATATTTTGCAATAAAAATTCAAAACTGTAAAAACACTGACCTAACCTCACATTCCCTCTGTTAATATTTAATGTTTTTTTGTGAATCATTGTATCATGCAATTTAGAATTTTATTGGAAATATGTCAAACTATAAAAAGATTGTCCCCAGCTTGTGGAGGATGAGAACCATCCTAGGACACAGCTTAATGTCAACAATAGTGCCAGTAGCTATTAGTTATAAACACAAGAATGAGACGTTACTCAACAGTTTCCAAAATTGTGAAGGCTTCTGGATCCAACATGAAGATCTCTCCACTTTCTGTGCCGACTACAAGACAAGAGACAGCGTAATCTTCCGACATAGACTTTTTCAAGGTCGTCATACAAGTCGCGACTGTCTGAAAACAGGACACCCTCATCACTCTCTCTAGCAATGTTTGTTCAAGGTCATAATGTACCGTACCCAGCATGTGTTGAGACATTTCCCCCAGGAAGTAGTAGACTAAACAGAAAGTTGGTGTCATAGGGTCAGTTCACTACAAACTGTTTGTGAACATATGTCAGTGTTTTTATGTTACGCCGAGAGTACTGAGGCACTAATAGACCCACCCACGGTTGCCACTCTTTTCTCTATAATTTCTCAGCTCTGCCGGTTTTCAAAGTGATTGATGACCCTATAGACGTCTCAAGTGTCTACAAGTGATTGGTGACCCTAAAGATGTCTCAAGTGTCTCCAAGTGATTGGTGACCCTACAGACATCTCAAGTGTCTCCAAGTGATTGGTGACCCTAAAGATGTCTCAAGTGTCTTCAAGTGATTGATGACCCTACAGATGTCTCAAGTGTCTCCAAGGATTGGTGCCATTGAAAAATGTCTACTATAACAAAGAGAACACTTTTTTAGTAGATTAGTAGATAAGAGTTGTTCGCTGACCTGTCTTTTGAGTGGGTAATCTCTGTGTTGACTGACAAACTGTTGCCATTTGGAGCGCTCCAATAGCAGCAACTGTTGAGAGCGAGGTGTGAGGTTGGAAAAACCAACCTCCTGACGAACATTCTGCAACATCTCGTACAATACTTCAACCTCAAGTTTCTTGTCTCGGACCTAGAACAATCGAGCAATGAGGTTGGAGGATTTCACTAACTTCCTCACGAAAATTCTGCAACATCTTGTAAAACATTCTGCAACATCTCATCGTACAACTTACCCCGGTTAAAATTACGGGTATTTTCAATGTTCAATCTCTCTAAAATATACTATTTGAGCTCAAGCAGTTAAAAATAAAACTGTGTTTGTAAGAGTAAAAGTTAATTTTGTTAATTGTGTCTGAAAGTGAGATTGACTTTAGTCAGACTACTTCTTATTGGACCTTGGTGAACTCATGTTTTCAACCTCTCTAGCGCCGCTACTTGCTAGTCATAGTGACTACCTCACCCCTCACCAGTAACTACTAGACTCGCCTCGAGCCACAAGTCGTGCTCCAGAGGGTTGATGTCCAGCAAAGGTAAAGAGAACTTGAAGTAGGGCTTCAGATTCTTGTAGATATAAATATTGGGTCCTGACGCTACTCCGATAGCTGGAATTACAAGATACAAGCAAGTTAGACATCAGATATCCAGCCAGGACTCAAACCAGAGACACGTGGTGCACCAACCTGGAACATGTGGTTCGTTGAGGTCCATGTGGAATGTGACAATCCCGGTTGGAACGTCTAACAGCGTCAGCTCCGTCATCAACGAGGTGCCTTTGTAAACCTGGCAACAATGTACTTAGTCTATTATTGGTTAATGAGAGACCAAAAACTGTATGTATTGGTACATTTAGTATCGCAGAGATTCTAGGAAACCAACGGTATTGTGCAGGAAAGGTACATTTAATATATTATATGATGTCAAGTGATGGATAAATGTGCTTTGCAGGTTTCACAATACATTTATTTTATGATTTTGAGTAAAATATATTTGCACAAATATTAAGTTTAAATGAGTTTATGCATCAATGCATCATTGTTGATGCAATAGAATTGTATAAAACTGGAATAGGAATAGGAATATTCAATAACACAGTTCTAAGACAATGTTATATAGCACATGTCCACTATTTTTGGATAAAGTTATTACAAACTTATGTTTTTTAGAAGTTTTGTCCAAAATAATAAAGAGTTAATCTAAAAATAATAATTATTATTATGTACATGCATACAAAAGACTTGGAAGTTACAAGCTACAGTAGTGTTAATAGAACTTCATTGGAGCCAGGAGATCATGTGATGGTTTGGGAACCCCAAGGTTTGGTAAACACCTCGAGTCTAATACTGGTAGCTCCTGTGCCACGGTCTGGTAAGTACCTTGAGTCTAATACTGGTAGCTCCTGTGCCAAAGGTGTGGTAAATACCTCGAGTCTAATACTGGTAGCTCCTGTGCCAAGGTGTGGTAAGTACCTTGAGTCTAATACTGGTAGCTCCTGTGCCACGGTGTGGTAAATACCTTGAGTCTAATACTGGTAGCTCTTGTGCCACGGTGTGGTAAGTACCTTGAGTCTAATACTGGTAGCTCCTGTGCCACGGTGTGGTAAATACCTCGAGTCTAATACTAGTAGCTCCTGTGCCACGGTGTGGTAAATACCTTGAGTCTAATACTAGTAGCTCCTGTGCCAAGGTCTGGTAAATACCTCGAGTCTAATACTAGTAGCTCCTGTGCCAAGGTCTGGTAAATACCTCGAGTCTAATACTGGTAGCTCCTGTGCCAAGGTGTGGTAAGTACCTTGAGTCTAATACTAGTAGCTCCTGTGCCAAGGTGTGGTAAATACCTTGAGTATAATACTGGTAGCTCCTGTGCCACGGTGTGGTAAATACCTTGAGTCTAATACTAGTAGCTCCTGTGCCACGGTGTGGTAAATACCTCGAGTATAATACTGGTAGCTCCTGTGCCACGGTGTGGTAAATACCTTGAGTCTAATACTAGTAGCTCCTGTGCCAAGGTCGGCTATAATAAGTTTGTAATCTCCATCGGCGCTTAGGTCTGTCAGGGCCATACAACACCCAAACGTGTATATTGAGGCATGAGGCTCGGAGAAAGCATCCAGCCATCTTTGGTGGTTCAGGCCCCTGGGGGTGAATAACGAGGTGAAGAATAATAGTAATAACACCTGCTTCAGTGGCTGCATGGTCTTGGGCATTATTCTCGCAATGGATTAGATTGCAGAGATCAGTTTTCAAATCCAAATGGGTGTACTGAGGGTGGTTTTCAACTCTACCTCAACAAAAATGCGGGTACACTTCCTCTATGTTCAACCATTTTAATCCCTAAAACATTAGTATAATTAGTACATAGTTTTATAAAATGTATGGTAATTTATATACGTTTACTCTAATTCTAAACAATAAATTACATTTCAATGAAGACAAAATATTTATATTGGAGTGAATCTAACATAACCTAAGTTAGTTAAATATTAGAAAGCATAGACCCAAATTATTAATAAGGCCAAAGTTTATCACTTTAATAATTCAAATCCCAATAGGCACTTAACCACGGTGTGGGCCCCTGGGCAAAGCAATACACCGGGCTACGGCCAGCCCTGCCCACACACCGGAATAGTTGGTCAATAAAATTAAAACTATAAATTTATAATTTAACAGTACTTTCAACCAAAATGGATACAAAATCAATGTTTAAACATAAACAAACAGGCTGTGTGTAAAGCGAGTGTGCCCATTATGCCTGCAGGTCCAACCACAAACAAAACTAATCACCTTAATCCACTCATTATAAAAGTAGACCCCACATTTCCAAGAAAACAGATCAGATTTTGCAAGAATTGTCTTTGGATACTTGTCTATATCAAATTAATGGATTCATTTCTGAAAATAAAGTGGATAAAACACGTTTGAGCGAACAATCAAGTAAATCTAAATACACAGTATTGACTATGAGACGAGTATTGATTATTTTATTGACTTGAATGTAAGTTCAAATGTACCACTCAAAAAAAAAATCTATATTCTATACTACACAACGACCTTAGTGCTCACGGAAGGAATGCGAACTAAGAGTGAAAGAAAGGGTTGCGCACTTAAACACACCACTTCCACGATGGCATTGCCTTTTTAGTTTTTACTGTGGAATAATATTAGTACAAGAGAAGTTTTCGCTGAGTTTTATGTTATTTGGTGTGCTGATTTCGAAAATGACCTCCATTTTTTTCCATCACGTCAGGATTTTTTGTAAAATCAATATCAATATTTTTGCTAAAATCCTATTTGAAAAGGAATTCTCTCGAACAATTTTGCATGTACTATCAGGCAACAGTGGTTTTTATCCATTTAAATCTATGTAAAATAATCGATTCTTGGTGAGGCAAATTGATTTTTCAGCAATCAATTAATTTTTATAGGTTGACATCATTAATCTCTATAATATAACTGGATGGACGTACACATGCACATTCCAAGGACAAAAGTGTGACGCTCAAGTGTATCGTCTGCTACACTGAGGCGGGGGACAGATTTAACGGTTTCTTTAAATGTTATTATGCGAAAACATGTCTCTGATGAATAAAAGTGTTATTGTTTGAAAATAGCGAAGTATTATACCACACTTTCCTGAAGAAACATTTACATTAAAGGATATACAATCCAGTTTTACAGGTAATACTGTACAAATACGAATAAAACCTTAGATATTTCAATTTTTATGTAGTTATCATCAATGTTGTTTACAGTCTGCCAGACTACACTTATATTTAAAGTTGGTTACTAGCTTGTATATTGATTTCAGAAACCATATTATATTGAACAAGGTATCTTAAAACTTGATTAGATTTGCTTGAATGACAAACTTTGAATAGTTGCCATTCATTCAAACTATCACTTAGGTTATAGGCTTGTTGAAAGTATTATTATAATAATACCGGTTTTTTTTTAAGTTGGCTCATATCTTTCAGAAACCATATTATGTTGAAATTTCGATAACTATAATGAAACAAGTTAGCTAAAAACTGTATTATATTTGTTTGAATGACACACTTTGTGTAGAAGTCTTAGATTCAAATGATAATTTAGGTTATCGACTTGTAGGAAGTACAGTATCTACTAAACACTGATTTTAGTAATAATCTCAATCTTTAAGGCTTTATTTCGTACGCAAATACTATCATATATATAATATTTTGGTAGGATGAACGGCAATTTAGAACAAAAGTAGAAATTTCCTTCTAGAAGGTCTTTTATCCTAACTAAACACAACTATAGGGTAGGATTCTGGTACGAGATAAAGCCTTACCAGTTAGCTTCCTTTAAAAACCATCGTACATATTAGGCTACATCAACTTATTTAAAGAAAAAACGAACCAGTTTTGAACTTTTAAATGCTCTTCAAAGCTTTAACTAACATATTTATTTAATTTAACCACTCACACATTGATGTATCTCATATATCCAATCAAATTAATGAACTATGTCAAAATGCAACATTGCCTTGTATGGGTGAAAGAGATACCCGAAAGTTTCTCTCTTTCTTACACAATGGTATGCAGACGACAGCTCGAAAATTCAACCACACATGTCCATCCAGTTATATTATAGAGATCAATGGTTTAAATGGATGAAAACCACTGTTGCCAGATCGCACGAGCTGATACTTTTTTTTTGATCCACTAAGCTGTTCCGAATCACATTCTTGGTGCCTGGTTCAAGATTTTGTCTTTTTGGCCATTCTTTTTTGACCCAATGCTGAGTCTTATCACGGCTGTCTCACTCGCAAATGAAACATGGAAGCTTTGTATCCCCACCTTGTTGACCAAGAAGCATGGAGATAGCTTTCAAATCACCGCAAATGGTCCAACCGTGGTCGGTATATTTTATTTTGTTGAGGACGAGAGCCAGGTTTTCATAGCGTTCTTTTAAATGCACCGAGTGTCCAACTAGTACAGCTGCATACTGGCTTCTGTGATGAAGAAGTACAGCTTTAAGGCTCCTTTTCGATGAATCTATAAACATTCTCCATTAATCTTTATTGTATGTGAGATTAAATTTGCTCATCAATCCGGGAACATCAGAACAATAGACCAGGTTCTCCTCTTCCTTTTCTCGATTCCTGTACCAATAAAAAGAGGTTCCTTTGGCCAATAAGTTTTTTCTTTCAATCTGGAGCCCAACAATTCAGCTGCCTCTTTCGAAAGGCCCAGATTTCTAGTCAGATCATTAAGTTCAACCTGAGAGAAGGGCTGAGGTGAATCGCCTCCAGAGGGCTTATATTCGGTATCGGAGCTTTGAACTTCTGGATGTTCTGAGCCTGAAGACTCTGCAGAGATGACTGGCAATTCAGTTGGAGGCAAAGGCACTGGCACAGCAGGTCAATGAAGAACGGAACGTATGGCCGATGGAATGTTATCAGGATAAGAGATTAGCTTTTGATTTTTGTGGTTATACCCCCGTACATGGCAGGAACAAAAGTAACAATTATCAGAGTGGTTTTTCGGCTCCCTCTATGTCATAGGAATTCCAAATCGTAAAGCAGTCTTCTTTCCTTTGAGCCATAAGCCTAGATCATTGAGACACTGCACACAAACTTTATGAGGAGCCCTCGATTGGTCCTGGTCTCCGAGTTTCATGCCAAAATACGCAAGATAAAGTTGTCTTACATAGTCTGTAATGCTCCTCATGTGATTTTTAATAACACTATATTTGCCGCATATGTAACAAAAGTCATCTGGCAAATTTTCACAACGTCTCGAACTCGAAGCTATGTTTCACGAAACGCACAGAGAAAAGTAAGAGTTAAAATTGTTTCTGTGATGAAGTTTCCACTTGTCACTGTATCAATGCACGCACTACACTACACATGAAAGAAAATTAAGACGAACTTAAAAATTTCCACGTATTTTATTTTACTACGAACACGCTACGTACACGATCTTCTGGGTTAAATAGAGATAAACTGAGTCCCTGGTGAGGACATCTCTTTTATATATTTTCTGATGACTCCAGAGGTCAGCGAACCAAGATAAAGAACTGAGATAAGGATTCGTGTGACGCTATTGGTAGAGAGAGGTTGTGACAGGGAGGTGTCACAGAGGGCTATTCTGTAGGTTTCCCCACGGTAGAATGATGGTCAGATAGGGAAAGAAGAAATTCAACGCCGAAACATTTTTTTTATGGTAAATGTTCATACAAATCCAAGTAAAATTGATTTTTTCAAGAAAACGTGACGTGATATAAATTTTTCATTATTTTTTTTTTTTTGCAATCAGCACCAAAAAATACATAAAGTTCAGCTATCATTTCCCTTGTATTTTTTTCATCGCAGGCCTGTGTTATCATTTAGGTTATAGGCTTGTAGGAAAAATTACAATATATTTAAAGTTGGCTCTTAGCTTGTATAGCCTATTGCGTTCAGAAGCTATATTATTTTTAATGTTCGATAACTATAATGCAATACTTTTGCTCGAATGACAAACTTTGTGTAGAAGTCTTACGTTCAAGCGATAATTTAGGTTATAGGCTTGTAGGAGATATTACTATTTTATCCTAAATCAACTTATTTAAAGAAAACAAGTCATAAGTGTTGAACTTAGTTATACTCTTCAAACCTTTTATTAACACATTTATTTCGTTTAATTATACATTGATATATCACACATATTCATAAACATTAGCGAATAATGTTGAAATGCCACATTGTACGTGTGTAAGAGAGAAAGAGATACCCGAAAGTTTGCTTTTCTCCTACACGATGATATGCAGACGACAGCTCGAAAATTTTCGGAATGTCTGACGTTATTTTCTATGTCGATCAGACATAGTTTCTTGGGTCAGATAGTCTGACGATTATTTCCCTATGCCCATAAGACATGGTTTAAAAACGAGGACTCTATGCTCTACGTATGTATAGGACCAGGTGATTGAGTACATTAAGTCCTTGAATTAGATCTCCTTTTCTAAGTCCTTAAGATATTGTTCTATTTTTATGACACCCTAAACGGTATTATCTCGTTTAGACAAGGCCGTAGCCAGGGAGGGGTTTTGGGGGTTCAAACCCCCCGCGAAATTTTATGAACAAAATATATATGGCTTTATTTATGGTTCAAACAATATCAAAATTAAGATACAAATACAAATTAAGGGGCTATGTTACAATAAAAAGCACTTCAGAGAGCTTCTAGAGGTCTTTAATATTTGGAAATTTTCCTAGCCTTCGGCAGTTAGGGGGTTATGTTGCCATAAATAAAACACTTCAGATAGCTTCTAGAACTGTTTTATCATTTATAATTTTTTTTCTAGCTTCCGGCAATTGGGGGATGTGCCCACCAAACCCCCCCTGAAATTATTGGCTGGCTACGGCCTTGCGTTTAGAATCTCTTTATGGCTACAATCAGATGATCTAACACTTTCTTCGTGGACTTAGTTAGGCCAGTGACTGGTTGAAGTCACGATTACACCCTTGTTTGTGTAGCTATTTACGGTATTCAACCTGTGGAAGCTCTACCAGATTGATGTAGTAGCCCGCGAGGACAATGCTTTCTTTCGGCCCCTTCAGGCGTCATATTTATCTTAGTGTTCAAAGATAGTTTGTTCTAGCTATTGTATGCACTACTAATGGGTAAATGTTTAAATATACTATTGATTGCTCTGGCAGTACTCATTAGGAAATGACCGGCCATAGAAAAAAAACTGTTTAGATGCCTGATTGTTAGCCATCTATTATTTGTAAAATGGAAGCTCCTCTTATAGGATAGTATTCTTTGGTTTTTTGTAACTCTCCATGAGGGTTATTACAAGCTAGTTAGCTTAAATAATATTCTTCTTAGTAACTCTAAACATACAGGATTTGATTATATGTTTCACCATTTTTCATGATTAGACCCATCAGGTATTAGCCTGGCTAGATTGTTTGTTTGTATATTGCCTAAAACTTAATTCCCCTTTGTAATGTATTGCATGTAGGTTGGCTAGCATGGTGATGACGTAATAAATTGTTTGCTTCCCATCATGCCCCATCCTAAATGACTAACCTATCGATAGCCAGTGTTTCCGACCAAACTTGTCACTCAAGCAGTAACATTAACCAAACCCAACTAGGTAGTGTTATTTCCAGCGTCCTTACCATGTTACAGATGTAACACCCTTTTTACTGTTGTCGAAATGTAGCAGACGCTTCAGTTCGAGTAAGAGCGAATATCCTTATTTCTAGAGTTATTAAACTAAACGAAATGTTCTATCCAACGTCTGTCGGTTCCTTGTCTACAAAGTATTGATACCTATTCATCCAACCTTATGTTTTCTACCTCTATAACAGAATACAGTTATCGTTAATTATTTGAATCAAAATCTTGTCACTCATATGTAATTCTATATCTTATTGTTTGCTTTTTAATAAACTTATTTATTAATCTTATATATTTCTGTGATGCATTTTCCTTCCCTATCCTTCAAGTATAACTTATTTAATTATTGTACCAGCAAGCATTTCTTTTTCTACGTGATAGGAGAAGCAATGATTCATTATCAATGAATGCCGATAGCATCAAGTGATAAACTTTCAACAAATTATTTACTTGCTGTCATTTATGCTCAAAATATATTTAAATGCTTTCAATGAATTATCACTTCACCCAAGCTAAAAACTTTCCCCTTAATACTTTAATTTATTTCCAAACTTGTAAAGTAAAATGATTAGCTCATTTTGATATTTTGCTGTAACATATTTTAGTTGAGGGGGGCAAATAAAATTAACTTCAGATACAAAAATAATTTATTTCAGAAGACTACAAGGCTAATAATACATTTACCAAATATATACATAATTAAAGTTGATGGAAACGAGTAAAATGTTAAATGACCATAACATTTAAATATAGGATCAAAACGCTTCAGCAATCAATTAGTCTAATAAAGTTATTTCAGTATTTAATATTTGATATATTTAGAAACTAAACAAACTTTGTTTACCAGACGAAACAAAACCTCAATGGAAATCGTGTAAACATTTCATTCAAATGTGGTTCTGATTCATGAATATAAAAAGCCCATTAATCAGAACCACATTTGATGAATGAAATATAGGTCAGGGGATTAGGCGGTGACGATCTGTTTCCTTCAAGAGGCAGCCATTATCTCTTTGTACAATTGCGGCAATGTAAACTGTGAACTGTGTTCTTCTTTTCATTGTAAGAGCCATGTTGTGTTCGTTCCTTTTATCCACCTTTCCTGTACCTTCTTATAAATATAATAAAAAAGTACATTAAATAATTATTTGTATTTGTATTATTATTATTATTATTATTATTATTATTATTATTATTATCATCACACAGACAAAAGCAATAGTGAAAAACAGCAATATACAAATCTAATCTCCATTTAAGTTCAATTAATATCCTCAAAGAACTTAAAATTTAAAGTAGTTTGAAACATAGAAACACATATTTTTAATTTAGTCTGAAGGGAGTGAGTTATTAAGAGGTTGTCTGTCAACTGTTGTAAAAATCAAAGATAACAACAACTAGCAAATCTCATGTAATGCCAGTGTGCGTCAAGAAGTGTTGAAGGGGCGGAGCTGGCACACATCAAGGACACAGAATCTGCTCCGACACATTGGACACGTGCACTTAGACCCCAGCCATGTCTCGGGATGGGCCTGATCCTGGCGAGACGCAAACCTGCAACAAACACAACATTGCCAACTTCACCTCTGCAGACAGTTGTGTGAGGTCATTAAAAAAAAAGCTCAACAAAAGGAATGGTTTGTATTTATTTAGTTATTTGTTTGAAAAGAAAGGGGCCAGTCATAATCAGGATTAAAAAACAGCAAAGTAATTCCTATTTCATATTTTGTTATGAAAATAACTATTTAAACAATATCATATTTTTGTTCAACAAAAAATAATATCAACATACTTGAACTTAAAATTAATCTCAGGAATATTTTTAATATTTAATTCAATTTAACTTGAAATTGAAGCAAATCTTACTTTATAATAGTTATCCTATGTTATAAAATAATTGGTTTTAAGTTCCCACCACTTGGCCATGCAGTCGATGCACCACATTGGTCGACAGTTGCACCGGGTACAAGGATCATCTCCGACACTGTTGTCCGAGACACACAACTTGACCAGCTTCACGTTGGAGGTGGCGGCCATGCACCCGATACAGAGCTCCGGCACCTTCAAACAAACAATGTCGTGGGACTGTGGCAAGTTTATCTTTGTGTTGTTATTGTCACACTAATGTCAACAAAAGACAGTCGGAGAGTACCTGAGAAGTCTCGTGCAGCACATTCTGCACAACTTGCTCTTTGAAAGCGTCAAGAAACCTGTCTGTCAACGTACGATGAAAAGTTATATTTTGAAGAACATTGATTGGGCGGTTTACTTTGTCTTGAAGATCTTTGAAGTCTAAAGCATTTAACCTGGAACATAAACAATAAGTATTCACTATATTGCTGATGGATTCACCTGAAACTAATCTCTGTACTTGTGCTGATGGGCATTCACCAACAAATTAACATCGTACTAAATCTGGGCCGTTTTAAGAACATGTGAGAACCGGGCCGGGGATAAACAGTGTGAGCCCCACCCATTCTTCCCTTCCCTTTGCGCGGCAGTTTTTAAATTTTAGCACCAAACCGTTATAATATATTGATATGTACTCGGTCACTAATTAATTTCTCATGTTTTTTTGGAATATTGATCAACCCATTAAATGACATTGACTGTACTTTATTAAATGCAAACAATCAAACCAATTAAGTTAACAAAAGTAAATTCCTCTTTGTACCATTGCACTGTTAGTTGTCTGTAGACCGACAGCGGTAGTACAGTGGTGGCGTATTCTACTGTACTGCAGCACATTACACTATGTGATGCCAAATTTAAATTAACTGTAATTGAATTTAATAATTTTTGGGGGAAATGTGGCCCCCTAGAATGGTATGCCCTCTTTGTCCCCCTGCACTAAATCCACGGTTGTAAATGTATTTAATAAAGGGTGAAATACTCACAATACTGGCGCAAGAACTAGAACAATGTGTTGGTTAGTATTAATCAAGTTGTTCAGGACCTCACCCACCGTATGTTGAAACTTTTAGTGTTTGGTACGAAACTCTTGACCTCGATGTTGAGGAACTGAGCCCCTCCAGGCCCACTGGGGGACACAGAATGATTATCACAGCTGCTGAGGATCAGTGTACTGTCGTCTTGGCGCGCAAACTCAATGTTGTACGGCATCACTTTGAGCAGCCAGTTGTCTGTTGCGATCAATCTCACCACAGGATTTGTTTCCACACAGAACTTGTCAATTCTAGTCAAACAATATTCAGAGGGTTCATTTTATAGCTAGCTAAATCAATAACAGTTCAGTATTTGTAGGTAAGAGGAATTTGCTACCAGTATAGCTGTGATTCAAGGTTATTAAAAGTATATTTCTCTTAGTGGTAAGAATTTACCACATGGCGATGGCGGGGGAATTACCTCCTGAACTCTATGTTGATCTCCGCAGCAACCAGGACCCAACTGGGTGGATTGTTTTGAGAACAGAACGCAGACAATGTCCTTGCTATAGGGTGAAACTTCCAACGATCTTTCCACCAAGACATCACCAAGATCCCAGCACACACTGGTAACAGCAGTGATACCACAACAAACATGTTCCAAGCTGGGGATCCCATCCAGACGGACAGTCGGTCATTGTGGTTTATGCAGCAAACTCCCAACAAGTAACCTGGGACGAAGAAAATAATACAAATTTGAGAATTAACATTTAGACAAGAAGATTTTAAATAATGAAGGCTGTATCCGAATAGTCCAGGGATCTGTGAGATGCAGTCTTGATGAATGCACACTTGCCACGCACTTCCCAAACGAAGACAGCATCAAAATATTCTAATAGCAACAACCTTTCTACATCCCTGGGTCCGCAGTGCTGCTCTCTAGCAATGATCATAGAAACTATTTAAACACCATCTATTCGCCCTAAATAAAACTATTCACATTGGTTTAGTTGACATTCTTGGGGTTAATACTCTGTTTATAGTATTTTAAAATAGAACATGCAATTATTTGGCATTCTTACAGATTTTTGGTGACTTCTTTTAGCATGACATTTCAAAAATATCAACACACGGGTCATAAAGTTTAAATGGTGGGTAATGTAAAATTATGCGCGGTGGCAAACAATACAAAACAATTGCCAGTCAAATCTTATATGTTATTTCTGTTGTCAACATCCCTTTTTCTCAACTAATACAAAGCCTACAGCGATTAATAAGGTGTCCGTGGATAAGATTTTTTACCGAAGAAAAGAAAAATCTAACCATATTTTTGTATCAATTACCAAAAGTAAACTCTTTGCTATTTTGTTTATACACTTCGTTGAGTATTTAATTTCAACAACCCAACAAAAGACTCTATTTTGGGGGGGGGGGAACAGGAAGGTTGAATGTACGAGAGTTTCGCAAGGGTTTACTGGTAAGATAATAATAGAACAGTTGCCGGTCAAACTCCGCACTAAGGCTGAACGAGGACGTTTCGACGTCGTGTGGCTTTCATCCTTGGATCCAAGGACGTGAGAGGGATGCATCGACTTCCTTCGTGACTATTCGGACAGATCGACACTTGATCACGTGATTTCCAATGCAACTCTCAAGGATACGTATATCAAGGCGACAGCGCATAAAGACTATTTGGATACAGCCAAAAACCTTGTCTGTTGGCAGAAACGACTCTACATTGATCGTAAATATTAATTTGTGAACTTACCAAGACCCAAAAATGAGTGGGAAAGAATTGTAGCTACAGTTCGCCGAATATGATATTGGATAAAGTTTTCAGTCTCGCTGCCAAGCCAACTTGAAAATAAGCATTGGACCGTAAAACCTGCGGAGACAAATTCGTTAGGTGGGTAAACAAAACATGTCGCCACTAATATATAAAATATTGTATATATTAATGTAGAATCAAACATTTCACGTTTATATTTTGCTTATCTATACTAGGCTTGATTTAGCAAACCCTAATTTACATTTAATTAGTGTTGCCAACATCACAGATTAAGTTAACACGAAATATCTGTTAACTATGCGTTAAAATAGTTGTAAGGTGTTTTCCGTATAGGTGCTGCATTCTAGACAAATCTGACAACACAATGTCTGTTTAATATAGCGGTCTCGATGGCTCAATAGGTATTTTAATTGTATAGCATTATTATTACTACTACTTTTTTCATTTATTTATTTTGTACTATTAGTTTGTTTTGCGAATCCATTTCACTTGAACAATTTTAATTTTTTCAAACCAAATGTAATAAAATAAATTAATGAGATGAAAGAAACATTTTGCTTTTTTTAATTTTCACTATTATTATTATTATCACCGCGTCTTACTATCTGTTCAGGTTATACGCACTTACACTAATGTGTGATGGTAGGGTGATTGTGAGATGAAATGGAGAACCTACAGTTTAACGTGGGATCCGAACCACGGTGGAGGCCTGGCATTCCACACATTCACAAGTTGTGATTAATACACATCTTGTCAGAGGTGAAGGAAGGGTTTGGCAATCAGATAAATCTGTGCTGGGATCGAGGATTGAATCTCAGACCCTCAGTACAGAAGTCTGACACCTTAGCCCTAGACCACCAGCTCACCCTAAAAATTAGTTAACATACAATACATTTGATTGAATGGCAAGCTTTGTATTTAAAAGTGTCGGTACTAGAGTCAAGGGGTCTGTGGGTACTATGTACTAAGTAAGGCAGTGATTTTATTCAAACAGTAATTAATCCATTTTATTTTCAATAATATTTACAATTGAAGTCAGTGAAGGTAAAACAGAATATTTCTTAGTAACAAACAAGTAAGATTCCTTCCAGCGATGGTGCATCCGGGAGGTGATGAGACTGGGTAAATAGGGCAGTTGCCGCCTCACCTTCAAGACCTCAAATTAATTTTTTTTTAATTTGCCAGCAAAGAACCACTCCAAATAGATTCTAGAGACATCCAATTTTCCTACAAATTTTTGGGAAAAAGACTATACCGGTAATTTAAATCGTTTCTAGAGGAAACTAATTTAAAAAAATATTCAAGACCAGGATTGCTCCAAAAAGCTTCTAGGTGGATCCATTTGTCTTGCAACTCTTCCTGGAAAGGGTCCTTGAAAGGTTGAATTGAGAGAAAGTGTACCCACATTTATGTGGAGGGAGAATGAGAAACAATCTAGGAAAATCCACCCTCGGCACATCCGACCGAGAACGAAACATTATCTGCCCTAGATTGTCAGTCTGGTATATTGCAAGGGTAACTAGCACCTTAGACCATGCCGCCACCGAACTCTTTTAAATATAATTATTATGATTGGACTCAACCTACATTTACTGGTAAATCTGAACGTTTTATCAAAATAATTTAAAAAAAAATCAGTTCTGTTCTAAATTACTGACTAGCTAATTATCGTTTGCTCATTCTTACTAATTTCTTCTCAAGAGTTTTACCAAAAAATCTCTGACATTTCTATTGGTTGGCATAGTCACGTGATTAAGGATAAGGACTTTGTTGAGCTGGTTAACATTTATAGGGACCATTATGGAGCTAAGGACTTTTAAGACACACATGAGGCTCTGTCTGTGGATAGTGTAAAGAGACAATGGACTCTACTAGATGAAGACAATCTAGGTTTATTCTCGACTAATCTAACAACACAAGATGAAGACAATCTAGGTTTATTCTCGACTAATCTAACAACACAAGATGAAGACAATCTAGGTTTATTCTCGACTAATCTAACAACACAGGATGAAGACAATCTAGGTTTATTCTCGACTAATCTAACTACAAAGTGTGCAAGCTAAGCCTTGTCTCTGGGGGTGAGAACTACTCTAATGCCATTTTCCGGCCGCAGCACCAGTTCAGCCAATGTGACGACGTCCTCCATCTTGTCAAGACACCGCACAGAGTAGTGACGGAACAAGTAGGACAGAATGGTCTTCTCTTCCTGCAAAGCAAACTTTTGGCCTGAAACAGTGGTGTAGGCACTTACATTAGTTAGGGAAAGTTAGAGGAATTAGGAAACAAACATTACCTTGCTTTGACAGATGTCAAATTGTTAAACCTCTTGGGTACAAACTGTTTAACACCTTAACTCTATATCATGTCTGCCTGATGAACTAAAGATCTTAGGTTCAATTCCCGACATGGCCAAAACATGTATCGACTAGCAAAATATGTAGTTTCCCCTTTCAGAGTACTTAACTAATGGCCAGGGGGCTGGATGTTGTGTCTGACTTAGTTTAGGATGTCTTAAGTAGAGATGTCACAATACATGTTTTTCTCGATTCCGATTCTCGATTCTGATTTTTAAGTTGAACCTAAATATTTCGATTCTTGAACATTTCCTCTCATTTTTTCCCAAGCACCCAACCTCATGTAAAAACATATTTGTTTAACTTCATAGCACAAAAAAAACCCTTAAAATGTAAATAGTAATAAAACAAAATTAAGTTTTAATTTTAACAAAGAAAAATAATCCATTTTACCAAGTATTAGAGCCTATTACAAATACATAATAACATAATTAGGAATTACAATAGTAAGCATGTATTTTTACCTACAAATAGAGCCTTCCCAAGTTGAACATTTATAAATAATTTATAAATTATATAATAAACAACTGTCGAAAATACTAATGTTTTAAAAATCCCAAATAGGGTGATTAGTTGGACCAAAATACATATCAAATAACGGCAACTTAACTAATATGAGAGATAATCGATTACAGCTCATTCTTAATTTTGCCGGTTTGCTTGGTTGCCAAAACTTTCATTGAGACATAAGAATTGGAGAATGTTATATTAATATCGATTATTTCGATACCAGTAGGAATGGAGAGTATCGAGTTTGACATCCCTTGTCTTAAGCCATTCAAGGCCCTCTATCAGGTAACATTCCAACAAAAGGAACTGTCCCACTCAACAAGCAGTGCTTAGTGTCAGTTGGTTCCTGTGCGTTGTTGTGTTTGTTGGTATGTCCTTAATGTTTGGACTCGGAGAGAAGCTGCAACATGTTTACAGCTGATAAGATGTTTCCTTCCTAAGTTGACCTTGGGAACAAGTTAACCAATTGACTCACCTATACAGTTCCTAGGCCCAGCACTGAACGGGATGTAAGCGTACGGATGTCTCGCTTGTACATTTTCAAGCCGGAAGTTGTCGGGGTTAAATTGGTCTGGGTTGGGGAAATATTTGGGGTTCCGATGAGCAAAGAAGATTTCAAAAGTTAGTGTGGTTCCTGCTGGAATCAGGTATTCATCTGAAAGAACGAATATTTGCATCAATGTAATTACAATGGTTAGAGAGAATACAGTCATTAGTTGTAATTGTTAGTTAGCTAACTAGGACTAATTAGTTAGGACTAATTAACTATAAATTAGTTAATATTGATTTAGTTTTAAAGTTAAAGGCTAATGGACAACTCTTGTTTTGGTGAAACTTGTGCTGTACCTAGCTTTATGTCCTGGTTCAGATGTCTCTGGATGAAGGGAACACTAGGGTACAGTCTCAGGGACTCCTTGATTACTTGCTCCAAGTATTTCATCTCCTGAACATCTCCCATGGTGGCTGCACGGGACACACCCTGAAAGATCTTGTCCAATTCTCGCTGCACGCGGACCTGACAACAATCAGTACAACATTTACAACAGCACTGTTTATTCAGGTTGTCCTGTATTCTTATATATCATTGATAAGACCTTTCAAATACACAACCTTCAATGTTACGATTGTGTTGTAGCAAAATGAGGATATTTGACCAGCGCAGGTGGCCCGTTTACCTGAATTTCTGGGTGGATCCCCAGGAGAAATATAGTCCAACTGATCCCTGCCGCAGTCGTGTCATGACCCTACAACACAACACATTCATCTATATTTAGCTCTATATTCAACTCTTCAGTGCACAGGTAATGTTATTTTGTTGCGTGTTCCACGAATTGTCAGCAACTACTGTAATTTTCTGAATATTAACTTTGTCTACTTCCTTATTGGTGTTTTATGTACCGGTAATGTTCCTGGTGTTTGCAGGGGAGACCTCTATTGACGAGAGACTAAGTGTTCATTGTGTATTGTGACATCATATAGCAATGTACAGACAGACGTGAGCTCGACGTGAACTCACTCGAGCTATTATAACTGTATGCAGACATTGTGGGAACAGTGAGGGTCAATCAATAACTGTTGTCAGAAAACACAGACAATGCAGCTACAGTTCAACAGATCCTGTAGAAATACTTCATTTTGGACACAAGAAGGAATCTCCACTGCACAATGCACATTCTGAAGGACACAAGAAGGAATCCTCACTGCACACTCTGAAGGACACAAGAAGGAATCTCCACTGCACATTCTAAAGGACACAAGAAGGAATCCTCACTGCACATTCTAAAGGACACAAGAAGGAATCTCCACTGCACATTCTGAAGGACATAAGAAGGAATCCTCACTGCACACTCTGAAGGACACAAGAAGGAATCCTCACTTCACACTCTGAAGGACACAAGAAGGAATCCTCACTGCACACTCGGAAGGACACAAAAAGGAATCCTCACTGCACACTCGGAAGGACACAAAAAGGAATCCTCACTGCACATTCTGAAGGACACAAAAAGGAATCCTCACTGCACATTCTGAAGGACACAAGAAGGAATCCTCTCTGCACATTCTGAAGGACACAAGAAGGAATCTCCACTGCACATTCTGAAGGACACAAGAAGGAATCCTCACTGCACACTTGGAAGGAAGGATTCACACAACATGTTACACCCTCTTACTATCCAGTCAGTTGTTGTGAGCAGTTAAACATGCACTCTCATATTAAATGTCATTTCAGTTCCAAATAACCTCCATTGCGTCTTGTGTTTACCTCGAACATGAATGTGTCGACTTCTTCTCGTATCTCTTCATCCGAGAGCCCTCCTTCTTGGAGAGATGCCTCCAGGAGGAGGTCAAGGAATGCTCGACGCTTCTTCTTACCTGAAACAACACGGCACAAGGTCTCCTATTCATGTGACTTGTTTAGACCTTAGATACAAACAAGTTGTCGGGGCAGCAATATCTCCTCTCAAGTAGGACGAACAAGGAAGGTAAACATGATTTTGGAATTCATCAAATAAAAAGCTATAACTATAAGAAATGTACTTGCATTTGTGTGGAGGGAGTGTGAAAACAATTTAGAAAAAAAAACTCATTAGACCTGACAGGGATTTGAGCCTGGATGTCTAAACCAGAGTAATGAGCTAGACATTAAGGTGTAGTTAAGGCTAATTTAGTAACCAACCTATGGAGCTGTCTTCATCAGAAGATTGGTCAGTGACTCTCGTAGCTCCAGCGAGTAAACTTTTCTTTTCTTGAATAACCTGACAATGTGAAGTGAGATGTTAAAAACAAACACATTTTATTGCATTGTGAAACACTTGACCTCGCTAAGGCCTGAACATTGGATTCACCTTGTTGGTGAATCTGTGAAGCTGTTGAATGCACTCCTGGTAGCGTCGACCCATCTTGGTACGTTGGAAGATGAAGTCGGGATGAAGCCAGGGACTTAATGCTCGGTTGATTGTTGCTTCACTGATGCTACAAACACAGACATGATGGTATTGTTGAGACATGTGCTATCACTCCACACTTGGTTAAATGCAGGTCCACACTTTCATTCAAATGTTCACCCTCCTCAACCTGTACTCTCAGTTTAAAACCAGCCAACACATATACTTACTCATACACCGCCTTCACATACTCCGAGTCTGTGTCCTCTTGTGCGTTTATTCGTGTTCCCATTGCCGTCTCTGGAACACAATGTAAGCAAGAGATAAAACAATTTGACTATTATCTTTGAATGGCGCTCATAGCCCATTGTGGCAGACACTCACCGCAGATTATATCGAGAGCGCAGCGAGTGATGAAGGGGTAGATGTTAAAGTCCTTCCCATGGGCATTAGAGCGCAGTTTTTTCAACATTATCTCGCTCTTCTCTACAAACACTTCCTGGAAGTTCTCCAATATCTTGAAGTGGAAGGTTGGGGTGATCATCTTCCTGTGCGAGTGCCACTTGGTGCCTGGAACATGGTCAGTACCAACACTAGGTTTACAAGTGCCACTTGGTGCCTGGAACAT
>CABFWB010001619.1:82153-101688 GCA_902151455.1 Timema bartmani
ATTCCTGCAAGAGACACCGTGTGATAGACTATTATATTTCAATTCCTGCAAGAGACACCGTGTGATAGACTATTATATTTCAATTCCTGCAAGAGACACCATGTCATAGACTATTATATTTCAATTCCTGCAAGAGACACCGTGTGATAGACTATTATATTTCAATTCCTGAAAGAGATACAGTGTGATAGACTAATATACTTCAATTCCTGCAAGAGACACCGTGTGATAGACTATTATTTTCTTTATCGCCGTCTGGAAAAGTCCTGTCCTGGACAATTTACTGGAGGATGTCATAATTATTTGTATCAAAATTAGTGTAGTAGTTTGGAATAAGCCAAACTAAGAATAATTTACTTACTAAATATTTTATGAGACTGTTAATTTGTTTTGCCACCACTTGGGCGCTAGTATCAAAGAAGTCAAGTATTTATTAGATTGCCACATTTATTAGCTTGTGTTGTTAGAAGTGTTTAATTTAATTTGACAAGTTCGATCACCGAGTAAATGTAAATTCGTCCCTTTTTTGTGTATATCGTTTTCATACTTAATTGTTGTTTGAATTTAATGTAAAAGCAGATTGTTTGATTTAGACTAAATAATATTTAAAATTATTTAACTGAAATACCTTGTAGTTTAACTAGACAAATTTTATTATATCATAAAATTTAATTAACTAGGAGAGTTCGTTTTGAGTCGATACATAATAGTGCTGTGGGAGTTTGACTCGATGCCGGAAAGTCAAACTCTTGTGTTTGTTTTAACATCAGTGTGATGTTTAAAGTAAATGTAGCTACGTCTGCATTCATTTTGATGAAGCAGACACTTTGAAAACATTTTAAAAGATGCCCGTAAGGCGCTTTATTTTTGTATTTAAATAACTATCAGTTTAGATATTTATTAACTTATGATTGGTTCAATTGTAGAGTATTCAAAATTGGGTTGCCAATATTCTCTGTTGTGAAGCAGACAGAATAGTTTGGGCGAGTTGTTTTCTCTTCTAGACAGACCGATTTGACTTTAACTTACGTTTGAAATGATTTTCAACATACTTCCGATGGATTGTTGAGGCCATGTAAATGTTTGTTTCTGTTGTTATGATGAATAAAACATTCATATTATTATTTAATTGTTACTATATCTTGCTTTCTTTGTCATTTAGTTCACCCCCTCTTCCTTTTAGACTAGAGTGGCCGTAGCTAAGAGGTAGCCGAGTGGGTGGTAACAAAGTGTTGGTTTTCCAAACTCTCTCCATGCTAATGTGTATGTTCTTCCTGACCCAAGCTCACAGTTTGAGATGATAATCAACATGAACTAAAACAAGATTAATTTTTTTAGTAGGTTAAGACAAAGATATTTAACTCCAATACTAAGGATTGTCACAATCTTTGATTGAATTGAGTCAAAATGTGCCTGCATTTGCATGTAAGGAGAGTGGGAAACCACCATAAATAGATCCGAAGTCTGATCTCTCGCAACATTCGGTCTTGTTGAACATGTTCTGTATTCTAGCACATTGCAGTGGAGAGTTAGGTCACGTTCAGAGAGACCAACAGAACAGGTAGAGCACCTCTCCCGCTCTTCAGTGGAGAGTTAGGTACACGTTCAGAGAGACCAACAGAACAGGTAGAGCACCTCTCCCGCTCTTCAGTGGAGAGTTAGGTCACGTTCAGAGAGACCAACAGAACAGGTAGAGCACCTCTCCCGCTCTTCAGTGGAGAGTTAGGTATGATCTGTTTAACTTTCTTCTCAAGGCAGAACTTGCTCTTCTTTCCTCCTTACAATGTTTAGTTTAACAAGCATCTGGTGTCATTTTCCCTTTGTTTATATTACAAGCCAAACCATAATATTTGAAGGATACAGGGGAAATAGGAGGAGTCACATTACACACTTTCAAAGCCCAGCAGTAATTATTATAGAGTTGGGTTGAATCTCAGAGGAAATTAACATTCATACATTTAATCAAGTGTTAAATCACTGGTCTGGGGCTTGGTTGTTCAGTTTGTCTTTTAATTCTGTTGGTTCTGAACCAACAAAAGGCACTATTAGAACTATAAAATATATCTTGCTTGATAAAGAGAATGTAAGTCTTGAATAGATTTTCTCAGATTTCATTATATATTTGCGGGTCTCATCCCTAAAAATAATGTAATTATGACAAAGACTTCTTTTAACCATAATCTAGAGTACAAGAGAAAGGTCTTTTGATCGTCTAATAGATGGCAGCACCGAGTTGGGACAAGGGAGAGCCAAATTGAGCAGCCGTCTACTGAATGGATATATGTTCAATGATATTCGGCACAGGGCGGAGTACGGCAGGAATTAACTAAGTTTTAATATTGCATGGAGAATGTTTAACTATTCAATGTAGAGATTATATTTCTTTATATTAAAACATTATTATTAGTATTTCAAAGTGTACTTCTGATTTTCTAATACGTATGGCCGACTTTTGTTTGGATCCTAAACAATTTGCTGTCAGATGAAAAGGCTTACTATGTAAATTAGGAGTGCGGTATTTTCCTCACAGAGCCAGTAGGTATTGCACCCCAGTGTGCCTCTACAAGCGACATCTTCACAGGGACTGGCTGTATACTCAATGTTATTACTAGTCTCACTCTCATATTATACAGCACTAAATTTAATAAAATAACACAACAGTAATGAATGATAAAATTAGTTTTTGAAATGTTCTCTAGACTTGACCCTCCTTATAATCTCTATTGTCTGGGCCACCTTCCTGACAAGCACTCTCAAATGGTTGACCTTTCAGGAAATGTGTCAGTAGATATTTCTATCCTTCTCTCTAAATGTTTCACCAGCAGGAGGATCCCATGGCTCCCAATCTCTTGTTTAGGCTAACAATAGTATTCCCCCACCCCTCATACTGAACAAAGGACAAGAGGCCGGGACTTTTAAGAGAATTATGACAACTATTTGGAGTTCCAAATCGAATATTCCCCCGTTGATTTGTAGCCCCTTTTAATTCTCCAGGACCAAGGCTGGCATACAAAGTTAAACAGCGGAAATAAATGCAGAGTGAGCCAATGGGACAATAAAAACAAATATATTATCATATAATATATTTGCTCATGTTTCCCTGCAACCAATTCAACATCTTTGCTCTAAACATAAAAAAGGGAGGACCAAACAATAATTAGAGAATAGTTCCAGGATAGAGTAAAACAGTTAGATAGGAGAATATTCCCACACCCCTAGTGTAGCTGCAGGTTATCATTAACATTTTGCCTGCTAATGTTGTAATATTAAGACGTTTGGAAATTTAGGATTTCTGCGGGGCGGCGTGATATTACTATGGCTACTTTTCCGTGCTTCTTAATGGTAAACTGTATTGAATGTTTATTTTATTAATAAAGTGACTAGATTATGGAGCGTTTAACTTCTGAAAAAATATGAGAATATTTAGATGAAAGCTTTGATGATTCAAAATTGGATCCCAATTTTGCATCGGAAAATGAATCAGGTTTGTTCAAGGGTAGATTTTATTTTGTCACATCTTATATAACAAATTATTATTGTTATTTTAATTCATACTATCCAGGTTTATGAATGTCATATAAGGTAGAAATTTTGTAAACAAACTAGGCCTATTAGTTCGGTTATTTTTCTAAATGTCAAAGTAAGCAAAATTGTTGTTTGTGAAAAACTTAAAAAACAAGGTGTCTTTGAATAAATCAAGTGAATTTTTATAAGAATATAAGTAATATGAGTAATACATCATGTTAAAGAACTTCCAGAGAAAGATTTCATGTAAGTACCAATAATTGTATATTAATAAAATACCTTTGTTGTTAAGATTTAGAAAATGTGCATGTTTTTCTGAAAACCAGACTGATCAGAATAGTATATAAGGCAGGGAACACTTACTTAGTGTCAAAGCAGGTTGTGTTTCTGTAACAGTCGCAAGTTTAGATCATATTAAGCACAAACATACTTGTTAAAGAATAAGCTTCAATCTAATTTAATTGCTAAAAGTTATTTTTTCAATCAGACAAAAGGAAATATTGAGGGAATCTCTTTTCTATGAAATAATATCTTGAAATTGAATTAAACTCTAAATTTTTAGGATAAAATGGAAAGTTTCAAATATCCATATTTTTAATTAAAGCAGTTCCTTTCCTTTGACTCGAAGGATCGGACTTTGTTCAAAATACAAACAATAACATATAAATACAAAGTTAGAGATACATGAATAGATATTTAATAGTTCCATCCTCTCCGCTTCCACGATACTTCCAACTACTTGTCAGTATAGAGAGAGTAATAAAAAACACTAACCAAGGGGAAAATTATATTTTGCTTTTAGTTCTCCAGAAAAATGTTTGTTCAATAAATAAGCGAAGCACAAGAACATGATGTTAACTTAGAATTGTATTAAAAATTATTTTTGATTACAATTTCCAAAATAAATGAGATAAAACAGCAATGAATATAAAAATTTTAATTATATTTGGAGATGTAAGCATATTATATATTATGATTTGTATGTTTTGAATTTACATATAATTTGTTATTCACTATCCAAGATATTTACAAGTTTATTAATGACTATTAAAGAATAATCCATAGACTGAACGCCACGGATCCTACAACTACAGCAGTTGCCGATAAACAGAAACATTCAAAAACTCTTCATCAAACTTACAAAGAATTTAAATACAACTTAAATTATATATATTTGGTGCTTAATGAATCATATTAAGATTATAAACAGCTTCTGAATGACTTTCTGGTCATTATTCACCATGAATGTTTGTGCAGATGGAAGAACTCAAAGCACGTAGTCGAGTTCGTAACGAATGTATTGATTCTTTGGATCATTGACTATTCTGGGGTATCCTGCCACTAGAGCGTCCTGACCACCGATATACAGCGAGTTGTAGATCTTCCAGTAGACGTCACGCACCTTGCGCGCTGGATGAAACAAGCCCTGCACACAAAACAAACAATTATAGAGCTAGTTGCTTGGATGGATTGTGTTTGGAGAGTAACCTGGCGCGAGTTTTGTCAACTTGCCTGGAGAACATATTGCAGGATCTTGTTGGAGCCCAAGGCCACGCGAAGACCCTCGATGGAGTCCATGAAGGCCTGCACTAGGTGAGGGGAGGTCTCAAATATGTTGGGCCACACGTGATTCAGCAAGTGTACCAGAGCGTCCTCACAGCCAAACCCGTACACGCCGAGCGCCATGTGTTTGATGGCGGCGCAAGCAGTTTGTCTGTGTACCAGGTCCCTGTAGCAAACAAACGCAGTCATTCTGGGGGACATGGAGAGAGGAGAGCAGAGGAGAGCAGAGGAGAGCAGAGAAGAGCAGAGGAGAGCAGTCTCACCTGTCCATGAGGGCGTCTTCCAGGAGCGGAGTGACTGCGTAGATGTAGTCCTTGCCCATCTCCCCGATATACTCAAACAGGAAGGACAGGGACTTGAGGACTCCGTTCTGGACGTTCAGTTCTGGTACTCTGTACTCGTTCATGAGAGCGGGCAGGACGGTGAACGGTGAGCAGGTCTCTGCCACGATGGCTATGGCCACGGTTGTGCACACACGATTTTGTCTCTCTTGCACCTTCAGATTGTTCAGCAGTGTGGCCAACACATCGTGCGGGCTAACACAAACACACCAGCCACTAGTAAACTCCCCATGAGCTTTCAAATACTTATTGGAGCATGCAGAGTTTCCAAACCTTCAACTCACCTCAAATATTTATCAGCTTTGATTTCTATTCAAAAGTAAAACTTGCTATTCAAACCATTACAAAGCTTTGCAAATAAATATACATATTTATGTTTCATTTAACATTTTGTGGCGTTATGTAAACTAGTTGCCGTGAAGTGTATAAGTCTTACCTTGACCTTTATCAGCTCATGTTAGCAATGTCCAGGACTCACCCTATAGCCTTGGCGATGTAACCAAATGTATTGACTGTGGCTCGTCTGATAGCCTTCTTATGTGCCTTGAGCAGCTCTAGCAGCTCAAAACATATCCTCATCCATTCCCTGGCGGAGACATACTCAGGACCTCTGTCAGCGATACGACCCACCAGGTCGATACAGTTCTCTTGCACCTGACAGGCATACAACATCTCGGATCAACTTAGCACTAGATGTGGAGACGAGAGAATTGCCGGTCCATAGAATAATACGGACAACTCGAGCCCATGGCCGAGCGACGTTGGATGTTACCTTCTCGTGTCGATTCTTGAGGATTGGCGTGAGTCTGGGCAACAAATCTTTGATGGGAGGAGTCATCTTGGTCATCCCGATAACATTCACAATAGCCTTCAGTGCGCCAAGGATGCTGCCCAACACTTCGGGGTACTCTTCCCCCAGGTACTCGTACAGAACCACGCCCAAATGGCCCATCAGTTTCTCCTACACACATACACAAACACACGTGTAGTGACATGCCCCGCAAGTTGCACAACATCTGGTTATAGTTGGACCAATAGTTCAGTATCAAGAGATAATATAAGACAGTTTATCTAGTAATATGACCAACCTCTTGGCAGGTCTTCATGACGACCGCTATCCTTGAGATAAGGTCAGCGGCTTGCTGACGGACTTTAGCTGACTTGTTGTTCAACCTCCACAGAATAGTTCCGCAGATCTGAGGCAAGTACGGCTTCACCCGCTTACCGAGCTGGTTCACAATGGTGCCGAAACCATTGAGCATCACCACGTCCTATAAACACAACAGTGATCATTAGTTCCATATCATAATGGTGCAGAGGAGTACCATCTTAGCACTTACCTCTGTGGTCTGCCAAGGAGTACCATCTTACCACTTACCTCTGTGGTCTGCCGAGGAGGACCATCTTAGCACTTACCTCTGTGGTCTGCAGAGGAGTACCATCTTAGCACTATACCTCTGTGGTCTGCAGAGGATTACCATCTTAGCACTTACCTCTGTGGTCTGCAGAGGAGTACCATCTTAGCACTTACCTCTGTGGTCTGCTCCTGGAAAGCGTACAGGATGCCATCTATGAGCTGCTCCTCCAAACGAGAGTCTATGTCGGCCGCTCCAAGGTTACCCATGATCTTCTCGATGGTCTCCATCACCATCTTACGGTACTGCTCGTTCTCATCCTTCAGGTCATCCACCACGCGGTTGATTATTTCCGACGCTCCAACTTTGTTGGCAATCTCGACTGTCGTGTCTACCAACTGCAAGTAAACCACAAAATGTTACAATATCTTCTTTGTTTACTTTTTTTTGCACTAGTGTTTACTGCATTAAAAGCGAAAACAAACTATTATTGATATTATCAACAATTAAAAAGTATTTATGACAGTTTTTGACCTTCTAATGTTGGTTCAGATTTCCAGCCAAACTATAATTCAAGGTTTTCAAGGCCCTTGGACACCTGGGTAAGGAACGTAAGTAGGCTATCAAAAGGCTATGCTTTTCTTAAGACCCAAATACAATTGTGTTCCAAAGTGGAGTTAACACAGCACTGTGTTGTCCATGTTACCTGTCGGTAGTTCCTGCGGTCTAAGGCCATGCGATGGTTCCAGAAGTGTTTGAAGAAATGTGGCAGGATCTCGTCCTTGATGTATTGAGACTCCACACCGTCCGTCCCGCAACATTGCTTTACCACCTTCAACACAATCTTCTTCATCTCTTCGTCAGGTGACTGGAACTCCCTGATCAGTATCAACATCACTTCTCTCGTGTAATAGTTGGCGTACTCCGCGTCCATCAGAGGGATCAAGTAGCCGATGGCTTTCAGGAACGCAGCCAGACCCTGGAAACATGTCCTGTCTTAGAGGAGTGTGTGGGGTAGACAATATTTTGAAAACGCTTATAGCTTCTGTTCACCATGAAAGATACTTCAGGTTGGTTCAATCTCAACAGGTTTTAAAATAAATAACTAGTAGGTATGTTGTGGTACTAGCCTACTCTCGTGAGAGGAGAAGAATGTTGGTAGCAGTGCTAAGTGTTTACCTTGCCTCGGTGAGTCCTGATGCCCTTCCACAAAGGTTTCAGCACAGAGTCAAAACTTTCTATGCCATACGGAGTAGCGGCTTCAGCGAGCGCAGCAATGGCCAGCGCGGTGATGGTGCGCACCTTTTGCTGCTCATCCACCAAACCTGGTTACAATACAGATGGAACTGGAGTGCCATTTACACATTATTATGTTAATCATCAGACATAATTTGGGTCATTTATTGCTGTACATGAAAGAGATTGAGGTATGGGCGATAATGATAGAGAGCCACTACCTCTCTGTCCAGTGGCAGCAGTGTAAAGTATGTTCTTTCCTGTAACTTCTTCTATGTGTTACAAAATACCTCAAAAAGAGATAAAGAGGTTTTCTTTAGGAAAATCATTATTCATTGGTGAGTGAAATCAGATAAATATGAATCAATCTTTTACCACAGAGAGACAGTCAATAATGATTCACCATGCTCTATAACCTCGACCATCACCAGTGACTCACCGTGCTCTATAATCTCGACCATCGCTAGTGACTCACCATGATCTATAATCTCGACCATCGCCAGTGACTCACCATGCTCTATAACCTCGACCATCGCCACTGACTCACCATGCTCTAAAACCTCGACCATCGCTAGTGACTCACCATGCTCTATAACCTCGACCATCGCTAGTGACTCACCATGCTCTATAACCTCAACCATCGCTAGTGACTCACCATGCTCTATAACCTCAACCATCGCTAGTGACTCACCATGCTCTATAATCTTGACCATCGCTAGAGACTCACCATGCTCTATAATCTTGATCATAACTAGTGACTCACCATGCTCTATAATCTTGACCATTGCTAGTGACTCACCATGCTCTATAATCTTGACCATTGCTAGTGACTCACCATGCTCTATAATCTCGACCAAGCTCTTCAAGTGTGGTAGGATAGCGCAGCCCATGAGGATAGCTATCTGCTGCACTATCTTGATACCGGTGTGTCTCGCCTGCCAGGACTTCTTGCTGCGACACACCGCCTTGAGGAAGGGCAGGAGTGAGGGAATGCCCAGAGCAGACGCAACCACTGCAAACGCACGCGCAGTTGTGTTACGGACGTACTCATCTATGTTGTCTATATCGGGCCTCATGGTGGAGATCATGGTTGCGAGTCCTGCTGCCTTGGCGAGGTTAGAGATGATCTCTCGCCCCTCCACACGGGCATAGTAGTCCTCGTCAATCAGGAGCGGCTCAATCACCACCAAAATCTGTAGACAACCGTCAACTGTCATTACTACCAATGTCCAAGTGTACCTTGTGGACATAAGGTTATAAGGGGTACCTTGTGGACATAAGGCTATAAGGGGTAGCTTGTGAACATAAGGCTATAAGGGGTACCTTATGGACATAAGGCCGGACGAGGTCATCCAGCTTGTAAAGGATCCTGTCTATGACTTTGACTAACAGATGCCTCTCTTGGTCCTCTAGTGTTGGTGACATGAGGAGGGGCAGGATCTGGTTGAAGAGGGGGCCAGCCCCAAACTCCCGGGCCTTGTCTGTGATCTGCCGCAGGGCCGCCTTGCGCATGGGTGGGGTCCCATTTTTAATCTTCAGCAGGAGCTTCATGATTTTACGTTCCTTTTGTTCCTCGGGGCTCAGTGTCTCCTCGTCAACGTCCACCTGGGACACAAACAACACTTTCAGCAGTTCTTACGACAGTAAACACACAGACTGACTGTACTATCTACCTGCAAGTTTTTTCAGCAAGTCAGTAAACACACAGCCTGACTGTACTATCTACCTGCAAGTTGTTTCAGCAAGTCAGTAAACACACAGCCTGACTGTACTATCTACCTGCAAGTTGTTTCAGCAAGTCAGTAAACACACAGACTGACTGTATTATTTACCTGCAAGTTGTTTCAGCAAGTCAGTAAACACACAGCCTGACTGTACTATCTACCTGAAAGTTGTTTCAGCAGGTCAGTAAACACACAGCCTGACTGTACTATCTACCTGCAAGTTGTTTCAGCAGGTCAGTAAACACACAGCCTGACTGTACTATCTACCTGCAAGTTGTTTCAGCAGTTCTTACGACAGTAAACACACAGACTGACTGTAGTTTCTGCCCTTAGAGACAGGTAACTCCTCGAGTATAGAGGAAGAACTTACGAGTAGTTTGTCAAAGTACTGAGCGTCCTCGGGCTTCATGAAGGGCAGATTGCCCTTGGGCTGGTTGTCCATGAACTTAGCCGACTTGTCCTCTGTTTGTATGAAGAACCCTGCTGGGGTCCCCACCATGGGAGTGGGGGTGGCAGTCAACTTGCGTGCAGGGGTCCTGATGGGGATGTAACCTGAAGAGTGGAACGTTAGTTTTGAATCTGCCATCGTTCTATTTACACGTATATGCACTAATTACACTAATGTGATAGGGAATTGAGGATGGTTAAATTTAAAGTGTACCCGCATTTGTGTGTAGAGTTAACTAAGAAAAATGACCTTAAGTACACCTGATCAGGATTCAAACCCAGTCACTGGCAAGAGTGACCAATGTTTCTCAAAGTTTAGGAGATGAAGGACCCCAAATGGAAGCTATGTGCAATTGGGCACTATTTGGTTCCTGGGGGGAAGAGAAGGAATTGAAAATTATGCAAGAAAAACATTATTTTTAGGCAATTTAATTCTAGGACCGTAAATACAAGACAAAAGTTAATCTAGTCAATTAAATGTTGGAAAAAAGTATATCAGAGAATTAGTAGGTAGGTTTTTTGAATAATTTCTAGCATTCTAAGCCTCATAATTTTTGATAGATAATATTTGTTCAGATTTGTTGACTTGAGGTTTGTACAGCCTTGTGTCTTACTAGAGTAGTTTGTCTGTTTGTATTAAATGTTATAAACATTATTACCGTCTGGTCCACACACTGACAAACCATCACATACACAGAGTTCAACAATCACTGAGATGACACATGTGCGATATAAATCTTATCAAATGTTTAAACTAAATTAACTACTTTTAAATATAAGCTATGTATGCTCAATTGTGTTGGTTTAAATGAGAACTAACGACAACAACAAAACACCTTAGTCCGGCCAGTTTGTTTCCCTCAACCAAAGCACAATAGTTCAAGATACAAACTTGGGGGTCTGTCACTGACCTGCGGGGGGTTGCAGCACCTTGTACCCCACAGGGAAATAAGAGTCCAGTTCATCGTCAGACAGAGGTCTGTTCCTTTCATCTATTTCTCTCTCCCAGCGATACGCCTGCAGCTGCTCAGGTGTCATGGTGGCCAGGTGACCTGCACAACCACAACATATCTTAGGCCTTGCCTAGCTTCTGACGGTTATAACATCTATTAGATCTACTTTCATACGTCAAGTCATGTAGTCTGCATCTGTTACTCTTGATAGATATTATCAAAAATAGTAGTTAAATGTTATCAATGTTGTATTATCTTAAAGCTCCTTCCTGTGACAGTACAGAATTGTTTTACCTGGAGTCGGGGTAGCCATGGCCATAGCTTTGGTGCCTGTAGGAGTGACCCCGCTGGGGGTCAGGATGGAGGGTGTACCGTGAGGGGTGTGCGGAGTACCGTGCGGGGTGTGGGGGGTCCCGGGTGTGGTAGGAGTCATAGCTCCGGGAGTCATCTGGCTTCCAGGAGTCTCGTCCCAACGACTGCGCCTCTTGCTCGCCGAGGGTGTGGGAGTCTCCTGTATGAGGTCCCCCCCTGCACCAGTACGGTCCGTACGGGGAGTCTCTGCCCAGCCGCTGTTGTGTCCCGGTGTCTCTGTAACAGTTCACCGGACTATTAGCCCCAAGATCTACAATTATCAACCTTGACAAAACTGGTGCAATCTGGTCGACATTTACCAACCTCTCTCCGTCTTGGGTGTCTCGTCCCATCTGTTGCGACGAGCCGAGGACTTGTCGTGGCTGGGAGTTGTTTCTCGCCCTGGTGTAGCGTGACCTGGAGTAGCGTGTCCAGGGGTAGCCTCCCACATGCGTGTGCTCTGACCCGGCGTAGCTCCAGGGGTCTCCCCCCCCTTACCATGACCGGGGGTCTCGTCCCAGCGTGTTGATGACGGTGTGGCCTGACACAAACAACAATAATTGTAGATACTACAAATGTTCAAACATAACCTCACCATTTTGTTTCACAAATGGACAAATGACAATAGACCTACGTCTTCTTTCTCCCAGGTGGAGTTGCTGGTCTTCTTCTTGGCGGGGGTCGGTGTGGACGTGGGGGTTTCCTCCCCTGTGGTCTGGTCCCAGCGCCCCTTCCTCTTTGGGGCACTCGACGTCTTGCCGATATCTCCGTTGCTCACCGCCTTGAGCGTTCCGTCCTTTGACTTCTCCACCAGTTTCTTGACAGCGGGGACCACGCGCCTTAAGATACTTTGGTAATGTCAGGGACTGCGATATCCACATATTTACAGCGTATTTGTTGCTAATATACAAACCTCTGTTTCCTCTCCGTGTAGCAGCTGTTCCTTCATTATCTCGGTGTATGTGCGGGAACCAAAGTCAGGGGTTTTCCCACCTGCAAGAACAAACCAAGGTCATGACGACCTGGCAAATTAGTACACCCTACTCGTCAACTAGGTGACCCGTCTTCACATGTCAAGGTCAACATTCACCGGAGAACACGTGTTTTAGTATAAATTTAAACCTACACAAGAGCAATCAAATTAATGCTCACAAATTTGTAGTCCCCTAAAGGAATAATTTTATGATTGGTTGGATGTACATTAATATTACAAACAGAATAATTGGAAAGAAAACGATGAGATTTATTTAGTAAACAATTGAAATGATAGTTTGATGTTTAGAGATAAACACCGGAGAAATGAGATTCTCAATTTGTTGATTAACTTTGATCAGGTTATTTTCAATGTGAAATATTTAGATAGGAACAGCTCTTGTTAACAAACTGTTCAATATAATTAAATAAATAATAGAAATAAAAAGTTAAATAAGCGCTTCCTTCAAACTAAAAAAAAAAACACTTGATCTCCGGCCAAAGAAAGATTTCCTCTCAAATGGCAAAATGTAATAAAATACCTTTGGGTTGACAGTGAGTTAAGAGACAATCGAACGTGAGTTTGTCATACGTAACATGTAAGACTGAGTATAAACATGAGCTATTTATCAATGTGTTCTATTTCCCAACTGACACTGAAATTGTAACAATGGTGAAGACCACACTCAATCTATTAGAAATATAAATGTGTGATCATATGACAATAATAGTTTCTATTTATATAATATCTGTTTCCTTAAAATGAGTGTTTCTAAAAACTGTTCAAGAAACGAAATGGGCAATAAAATGTGTAGACATCCAGTAAAATAAACATTTGTAGAGCTCTCCTTGAGTTTCAAGTATCTTTGTTATACATTTAAAATATGTAGGACTGAATATGATAGAAGTATGAGCAGTTTGCAGTCAATTCCAATCCAGTTAGGAAACACCAATAGCACTCGATGAAAACAGGAGGTGGGGCTAATGCTATAGATCTGGTCATTCAACCTTATCTTACCTCTGCTCTCCTTGCGTACGGAGGAATCCCATCATCCCCAGATCCCCGGAGTGTGAATGTGGGGGTAACACCAGACCAGGTGGTACTGGAGTGTTAATGTGGAGGTAGCACCAGACCAGGTGGTACTGGAGTGTTAATGTGGAAGGTAGCATCAGACCAGGTGGTACTGGAGTGTTAATGTGGAGGTAACATCAGACAAGGTGGTACTGGAGTGTTAATGTGGAGGTAGCACCAGACCAGAAGGTACTGGAGTATCCGGGAACCTCAATCATGCCTAGCTAGGAATACGGTAGGGTCAATGCTAAGGGATGACAGGGAATGTCAGTCGTTGGATATGTTAGCGAACAAGGCGTCAAGAATGGAGAAAGAGGTGTACATTCGCAAAAGGGCGGAGAAGAGGGCAATTGAAAACAGAGATGGGCGTCTGAGAGCGGGTATGGTTGTTGGGGAAGACTCGAGTGAGGCTGGGTTCTCCGAGGCTGAGGCTTCCGAAGAAGAAACATAAGCTAACAAGGTGGTAGCACTGGACTCACGTTTAACACACCCATAATAAATTGAAAGTATGAAACTGAAAGGCAGTAGGAGCAAGATGAGAATAGCCAGCGCGCGTCGACTAGGAGTTTCCAGTCGTCGCGGTGAGTGAAGAAAAGGAACAACCCCACCAATAGACAGCGTTGGTGTTCACAAATTCCGGATGAAGATAGAAGCAGATGATGGAGGCCCCCCGAGGCAAACAGGCTCCATACTCTTGGTAAGAAGGGAGAAGGTGGAGAGAAATGACAGGCCTGCCACATCGTCAGTGAACCACACTAACTAATGGTACGAATGTCATTAATAGAATGTATAGCAATGAGATTTCAACACTGGAGTTGTAGTAGGTTAAGTAGAAATGAGATAGAGTAGTTATTGTAAGTTAGTATTTAGGTTAGACCTGGCAGTATTAAAGCAATGTAACCTTCTTAGAGTAAGTTATTAGTAGTAGAGATTAGCCACCAGTAGTTTCACTAGGAAGTAGCCGGAGCACCAACTTCGGTAGGGCGCCTCCCAGGAGAACACTCACAACTAGAGGGTGCCCAGTGCTCACTAGAAACGGTGAGTACTGGGAGTGCCAGGAGTGGAGGGTGCCAGGGAAACTAAAGATACTCGGGGTGAGCCGACTGGAGAGATAAAAATAATTAGGGGAAACAAACCATAAATTAGTCTTCCATTAGTAATTAAGAGCTAATACCAGATTAATTAATCAATAGAAGGAAAAATAAAATAAATAGGGGAAATTAAAACTGCAGGAATTAGTACTCGGGTTAAATTATTCAAAGGAAAAAAAATATTCCCAGATGGTAGGATGCTACGCGAGAATGATAATGGTGGAAAGCAGAGGGGCCCTACCGTTCACCTTGGGCTCCGAGCCCTTACCTATGGACACATGTTGACATGTGTAAACAGTGAAAATATGCACGCATGGTTTTAGTGAGGGCAACCTCTCTAAATAAAACACACAAAGAGACATGTAGGATTGTATAACTGTCGAGTAGTTACAATTTGTAGTTTTAGATTCAGAATTAGTCAGGTTTTATTGCTCCCCATTGTTCAAGCTTTGGAAATATTTCAAAATACTGAACTGAACAAATTTTGCAAAGCCCTATAGAAAACAGTAAAATTTCAATTTGAGCTATGATGTCATGCAAGCGGCATTTCCCTTGAACAAGTTTTTATAAACTTTCCATCATTGCTACTCAGACTTAGAATTGTTTGTCTAATTGGACAAAGTGTTAGTATTATCTGAGTAGCAAGAGATGGCTCACACATCCCAACTCGATACGTACGTGGGCAAGGCGTCTGCACTCTTCACCCAATGGCAGGCTAACATCTTCAAAACAGCAACTAGCAACCTAGAAAAAATCTGGGGCAATTAATAATTTCTGAAACTTCTCACACACACTTTCACACCAAGGGAAACGTAATTTGATTGTAATCTTCTTTGCTGAAACTCACCAGATATCTTCAAGCATTTCTTCAAACGTTCTTAAGGAGTCAAGTTACTTTGTTATCAACGTACCAAGCGCTGTATGTATAGTTGAGATTCACAAGTTGACCAATCCCCTCATTCGACCTGAACTGCTTGTCATTCGTATAGCGGGAGATTGGTGGGTTCTTGAGACTACAACTATAAATACGGCTGGCCCTTAATCAAGACTAATTTAACTAAAATCTTAGAAAATTTTAAAATTATAATATTTTAGAAGAATCTTAACAATTATTTTGGTCTATATTTTTTCTGCTAAGATGTAATTGTTGAAAAAGATAATAAAGCTAATCTTGTTTACAAATTAAGCTGATCTAACTGTTTTCTTGAACCTATTATTTTTGAGCCCAAGCTTGACAAATTCCCAGTTTGGCGTCGATCATCCTTGACTGCGCTGTATGGGTGGCCTCGAGGGGAAAGAAAATTGAAGATAAATTAGTAGAGGCCAATAAAACCACCCTTAGAAACAAATAAAACCAATGCCCTACCTAGATAATTCAATAAACAAGTATTTTTGTTCTCCTTAGTATAAAATAATGAGGAAGAGAGTTTGGCAAATGACAGTGTTGGTTATAACTTTCTCCTGATAATATACTACTTGCTTAACAGATTGATAAAGTAATAAAACCTTATTTAGTTCCATCTTGATGATGAGAATTGTAAATACGTTCAGTAAGTTTCAATATTATCAGGGTGGTAGGAAATTATGTGAATCTCCTCATTATTCCTGGTCCCTTAGACTGATGATGTTAGTAACGTTGCACTAATGGAATGCAAACTAACTATGAGTGGTGGTCAGGCAGCATAGTGTGGATCCCATGTGGCGAGGCCAAGGTTTGATTCTCAGCAGGGTACATTCGGGGTGGTTTTCTATCCTACATCTTAGATCATAGGTTTATCATTATTTGTTCAAGGCAGAGTCCATGATGGATGTGTGCGATTTAGTCTGGACTATCAGAAACACGTGAGTGTTCATACTGCTGTTTGTGCAGGGTTGCCAATACACACAAATGAGTATCCACAGGGTTAAACCTAATTAAAACCAATAGATCACCCTTGTAATGATGGTTTAGAGGGGTACACCACCACTAGGTATATGTGGGTGACATCCTCTGGGGAGTTAAATGTTGGCTATAAGACATTCATCACACAAATTACAGCTTTTGGAAAAACCTTACAGATATATTGAATCCAAGTAATAAAATATAGATATTAAGTTTATTTTGTCAACTTGTGAAGCAACTAATATTTGGTATAAAGAGTTATTCCGACACTGTCAGTTGATCAAACTTGCTGATTTAAGTTTCCACTCCCATTCGCTCAACACAATCATTCAACTAACAAGTGCTCTCAATGGCAAACAGGCAAGAACTCGTAGACAAGGGGAGTCAATAATGTGTTGCTTGTTGATCAGCTGCTGAGCTGAGTCCTCAGAAACTCTAAGAGGTACTCAATGTTTTTAGCTCTAACTTTAGAGTTGAGATTCTAGGCCTCAACTTGAAAAAAGCAACAAAAATAGTTATTTTACCTTTTTGGTAAATTACAATATTTTTTTAACTGTATTATTAGTTCAATAAAGTTGTAAAAAAATCTTTTCTGTTAATAAATATTTAATTTGAATTTGCTAACTTAATAAAGCATAAATATACAAACATTTAAGGCAGAACTATGACTGCAACTATGAACTATGAAAATAAAAAAGTTTGTATTTTTGAAAGTAATACAAATCTCTCCTAAATTTGCTCATTAATTGACAAAGTGTTCCCGCAAGGAATGTTATAAGTTGTACCTCGAGTGAAGTGTCGACTGACAAGTTGAGGTTCATGAGATGGTATACCCTGCAGGCTCATATTATTATTATTAGCACCGCGTCTTACTACCCGTTCGGGTTATACGCTTGGGTACTAATCACGCTAATGGATTAGGAATTGGGAAGGTTGAATTTAGAGGAGGTGAACCCACATTTGTGTGAAGGGAGAGTGGAAAACCATTTGGGAAAAACCACCCCCAGTTCACCTGACCGAGATTCGAACCTCGATCTCCCCGTCCTCGGCAGTCAAGCTCAACATGAAACTAGTAAGTTAGCCAACTATGCCACCGAGGCGGGTCCTCAAAAGTTAGGTACGGTTTTACGCTTGTGGTCGGCCCAGGGATACAGAATTTGTCAAATAACTTTTTTTTATTTTCCGTTCTATAAAAAAGTCACTCTTTAAGTTAGGTTTATTTTGTCTATTTAAACCCATAATGTCCCTCTAATAAAAATCTGTCTATCTACTTATTATCAGTGTTATACAGCCATTCGACCAAAACAAGACTAATGTTGCTGACAGTATGGTTTGTGTTTGTCAGTGTTATCCGCATACAAACACTTGAGGAGGTACAACTCGCAAGATATGTACCAACATTCAGGGGTGCACAATATGTCCAAACGAGGTTTGGGGCAAGGAAAAGCCCAACTTGTTAGTACATTCTGGTTCTGATATGGTAGTTTTCTTTGTATGATACTCAACACCGACACAATCAGTATGTTCCATGGTGAGGCAGTGTTGATGTAAGCACAAAGAGTTGCAATGTCTAATGTGTCAAAGTTCTAGATAACAAGTCAGAGGGGCAAAGGAAAATCTAATAATTCAACCTGGCTAAAGGCGTGATTGAGTGATGAGTCATCAGTCCCCTACCGTGGGTGTTTGGTAGCTATGGCGGGTAGGCGGGGAAGGGTGAGCGATATTTTGTTTTAGTTTGAATTCAGTCACCTTTCCATCGAGGCCTAATTACACGGCGATGAGCGCACAGTTTATTTAAACTCGTGACATGTATATTGTAATAATTGTGTAGCCATGAAATTGTTATATTTAGTGGAACTATTAAGGTTTGTGCATTGTACAATAGATAAATGTTTATAAAAAATTAGATGGTTTAGTGAAACAAATGTTTTTATGTCAACTGTGTTTTTGTGAATGGCGTAGCAGACGTGATAAACTCGGATATCACGTATCTTATAACATCTCCAGGGAAAACATAGAAGTAAGGATCAAGGGAGCATTGCAAGTTTTGTAAAACATAAATTATGTGATCAGGAAAAACTTATGGTCATAAATAGTGATACTATTTCCCCTGGTGTGGTTGATAGTGATAGACCTTGCAGTAGTGGCGAGTCTACAAAAAATCAAAAAGTCAATGAAAATCAACTATTAAATCAAGTCCTCCTGGAATTACACTCCATTGCCTCTTACTATCAAGATGTAAAATTACATGTTGTTAACGGTAAGCCTACTGGTATCAATGAACAATTAAAAACAATATGTAGTGCACACAAGGAAATGGGTGAAAATTAATTTTTTTATAAGGTAGGGACTATAAAAATAACTATGATTAAAAATATGTTTGAATTTGAATTTTCCAAACAATGTAGTAGGTAATAATCCTCTATAAAAAAATTCAATGTTTTATTTTGAACGCTTTGGTTTTCGAGGAATTTTTTGTTGAAAATATTATGTTCTGGGTAAATATTGTATCTCTGAACATATTCTGCACCCCTGCCAACATCAGTGTGAAGGGAGTGGGGAGAACCACTTACTCCGCGGCACCGACCAGACAGACCTGACGACTTTATCTGCGCGCAGGTCAATGTTTCTTGCGTGTTTGCCATTTGATATGAAGACAGACAGTTTAAATTCTCAATAAGTTTGCAGAGCAAGAACTGACAAGAGGAAATATTACGGTATTATTCAAAGTCATCAACAAGTCAAGCGATGTAACTCCACAATAAGATACAAATAGATGGCTTGTGACAAACCTTGGGCAAAAGGATCCACTCTTTCCGGAGAGATCACCATTCTCCGACGTTTCTGTCTGTACTCGTCCTCTTTCTCTGCGATGGTGGGACGTCTGCGCTCGGCGAACGGGTCATAGTCCTTCTCGCTCTAATGACAAGCCACCAAAAGTGCAGAGTGAGCGATCTGTCATACTACTGGGGGGTGAGCGATGTGTCATACTACTGGGGGGTGAGCGATGTGTCATACTACTG
>CABFWB010001619.1:110751-149919 GCA_902151455.1 Timema bartmani
CTAAAAACTGTATTACATTTGTTTGAATGACACACTTTGTGTAGAAGTCTTACGTTCAAATGATAATTTAGGTTATTGGCTTGTAGGAAGTACAGTATCTACTAAACCCTGATTTTAGTAAAAATCCCAATCTGTAAGGCCATATTTCGTACCAGAATACTATCATATATATAATATTTTGGTAGGATAAACGGCAATTTAGAACGGAAGTAGAAATTTCCATTTGGAAGGTCTTTTATGCTAACTAAATACAACTATAGGGTAGTATTCTGGTACGAGATAAAGCCTTACAAGCGAGCTTCCTTCAAAAATCATCGTATATATTAGGCTACATCAACTTATTTAAAGAAAAAAACTAACCAGTTTTGAACTTTTATATGCTCTTCAAAGATTTAACTAACATATTTATTTAATTTAACCATTCACACATTGATGTATCTCATGTATTCAATCAAATTAATGAACGATGTCAAAATGCCACATTTCCATGTATGGGTGTAAGAGAAAAAGAGATACCCGAAAGTTTCCTTTTCCCTTACACAATGGTATGCAGACGACAGCTCGAAAATTTCAGCCACAGATGTCCATCCAGTTATATTATAGAGATCAATGTATACAGTCCACGAACATGATCACGTGTACTCAGAGACGGAACCATTGAATGGCAAGGGAAAGGTATAGAGAGAAAGAGGGAGGGAAATCATGACGTAATGCGTTGTCAGACTGGAAGTTTAAACGCTGACCCAGAACCTTGTAGAACAAATCATCTCCATTAGTCTTTGGGCGTGACGTTACTGACGTGATACGTTATCTTGATCGTTGGTGCGCTCGTAAGTTTGACTGCGCATATTGGGCAGGCCTCATTGGTGAAGTTGGACGTGCGAACTGTTATACGGATGGTGTCTTTCCAGAGGGGATGGCATGAGTGTTATAATCAAATATTTATATACTTAGGACATGTTAAACATGTTTCACTTTCACAATTGAATGTACTTATAGAGTAATAATTTCTAGAATTTCCCAGCTCAAGATCTCGACTCTCCTCAAAATTTCCAACTTTCAAGATTTTTCCCATCTTCCCTGGTTGGAATAGTTTGATTAAGAGCCTAATTTATTAACTATACGAGAATAAATTTTTATTACATTAAAAATAATCTACGGCGTCCCAGTGCTTCTCGTACATTCAAAGTAGCACAATAATAGGTCCTTATTGTGTTTCACGATTATAGCAAGCCAGGATTTGGAATTTTATGGCACTTTTACATGCGCATTTGATGTGACGGTGACGTGTTTATTTTAGTTATTTTATTTCTAAGAACAGTGGGACCTTTTATGGGACAGAAACTGCAGGGATAATGGTCCCTTTGCGTTGATAGGTAGAGAAGTGTACCCTAAATATCCAGTGGCCAAGTTTTGGCAGGAGTAAGATGGCTTTGGTGACAACAGAAAGCTAAGTCTCCCCTCCCCCCAATCCATTTGATGCTGTATTCACCGACGGTCAAGTTCGGGAATGTTTAGTCACTAGTTGTGATCCCAAAATATCCGGGGCTAGAGTAATCAGCTCCAGTCGCCTAGTGGTACCGACGTGAAGAGATTTATCCTACCGCAATTGAAGCTATCTGAGGATATACTGAAGGTAATTTATAATAACTCGAAGAACAGTGACGTAGGCTTTAAGGTGCCAACAATACACACCATTATTTAAAGAATATATTTTAAGAGGGGGTGCACATTTCTACTAACAGTTGGTGACCTGATGGTTTAGGGATAAGGTGTCGGACTTTTGTGCTGGGGGTCCGGGTTCAATCCACGGTCCCAGCACAGATTTATCTGATTGCCAAACCCTTACTTCACTTCTGACAAGATGTGTATTAATCACAACTTGTGAATATGTGAAATGCCAGGCCTCCACCGTGGTTCGGAACCCACGTTAAACAGTAGGTGCTCCATTTTATCTCACAATCACCCTACCATTACACATGAGCGTAAGTGCGTATAATCCGAACGACCAGTAAGACGCGGTGCTAATAATAATAATAATAATAATAATAATAATAATAATAATAATAATAATAATAATGATAATAATCTACTGACAGTGACGCAAAAAGTGGTGGCATCGATGTAAAGGGTGGAGCTGAAGTTTTTTTGCATTATTATTTATTATTATTTTATTGTTTCTACCTTTTTTGAATGTTACAATGTTACTACTGTGGACGGGAGACACAAGGCAGATTTGAAGGTTATGTAAGGAATCTGGGAAATAATTCGTGAAGAGGGGGTCACCATGCAAGTGGACATTCCAATAAAAGAGAAGTCGCTAGAATTATTCCATGATATAGATGGTGCAGTGCCATTACTCTCACCAGGCTCAGGGGTCGTTGTCAAGGATGGGGTATTATCCCATTTAACACCATGTGGACATATAGCTTGAGCCCTTACCCAAACCTGTGTTACGTAACTTTTCACATCAAGAGTAAGTGTTTATATATCATAGGAAAGCTTTCTTGACACTAAAAGGAGGACTCAGTGTAACGTCAAGCCTAGTTATAAAATAAAAATGTTACAAGAAATAACGCAATTATCAACTTACCCAACTTACCCAAGTTGCCCAATTTCTTCAAAACACCAGACACCAAATCCATGCACAATAAAACACGACCGGCCACACCACACCGCTTGGTCAACTGACTGACGCTGACAAGATTCGAGAGATGACTTCTGGAGGGCGGGCCGTTGTTAGAGCTTTCTACCCTAATCCAGGGAGTTCTGGTAGGTTCGATTCATCCTTAGAAGAATAATCAGGATATTTTGAGAACATGTTAGTTACTGCGCAAGCATTTGTTTCGTCATATGTTCCTCTCCAACGTGATACAATTATATTCCGCGCACCCAGTCACCCCCCCCCCCCTTACTTTTCCTCTCTGGGCCTAATCATATATAATAGCATGTATGTTGCCTTAACTGGCACTCTTGGAATAATCTCTTATTGGATAAGGAGGTACCATAGGCTACTTTGTTACCAAAAAAGGTAAGGCTAAATTTATTTTTCGGCTTAAATACATTTTTTTAACATAACGTTTTAAAAATAATTCTTTCTTGGCTTTTTTTATAAATAATTTCAGAAACTAACAGTGTTGGAAATTTGTTATTTAGACACTGTTTGTTTTTTGAAAGTAATTTGTATAAATAAAAGAATATGGTATACAAAGAACATGGCATGGATATAATGGCTAGATTCAATATAGGCCTATATCGACAGTTTTCATTTTTGTGGAAAGGTTTGTCCCTCGCCTGATAAATAACTTGTAAAGTAATTATTTGGCTTTATTAAATAACATAAGACATATTATTTTGGTCCACATATTATTTTAAATTTTTCAAGTTAAGACTTATGGAAACTTGGTATTGTATTATTAAATGCCACTTTCAAATAACGTAAGACAGTTATTATTTTGGTCTATATAATATGTATTCTAAAAAATTCTAAATTTATGAAAAAAAGCAAGACCTTATAGAAACTTACTAATGTGGAATAAGACTATGCGAAAACGTTAGACATGATTTTTTTTTGGGAGGGGGATATTCTTTTATTCTATATGTCAATGTAAAATTTAGAGGAAACATAAGATTTGTTGAAATTATTAAAATTTTTACATAATTTTAGTTTGTGGTGATACGAAGTTATATCTTTGAAAATTTGATTTAGTTCAGGAATATTTAGACTACCTTTTTTTAAAATGTCAACAAGTAAATCTAACTGGGATGATTTCTTCACGAAAAATAAAATAAGGAATTCCTTGAATGTACAGTAGTTTAAAATATTTTAGAGCAAATTATCTAGGTTAATTTATCTTATCTTTGTTTGATTCAGTTGATATTTTTAATGCAGCCTATTTGACTGACTTCCGTAAGTGAGCCCTATTCAGCAACCGGGTGAGTTGCGTGTAGCTGAGGAAAAATAGTTTGCCCTCAAACTATCGTTGCTCGTATGACTCAAACGATTCACTCTGATTGCTATTTTTTTAAATTGTATTTTCATACGCCTTCTGTATTATTGGCGATAGAAGGAGGTTGCATCAAATTTAATACAACTCAGAATTGGAAGTTATCTATAAGTATGTTTACAAATGATGGAAACATAAATAATATTTTTTCAATACTAGAAAATATAATATGTGTTACATAACATTTTGATATACGATGCCTACCTTTCCCTCATGTAATACTATGTAGCCAATAAAGCGTCCCCCAATGTAAAACAATGTAAGATATACATTATAGCTCAACCCTCACTCCCACCTACCAGTGTAACATGTATTATTGATTACCTGCAAACTAGTTTATAAGATTTGTAACTTAGTGCTCTCAGAATTAAATTAATTTTATTTATAATACTAACTACTTTTAATTTTATTGAGTTATAGTGGTGTATGAAATATGATAACCATTTATTGTTATTTAGACATGACATGAAAAAACAATTATTAACAAAATTGGCATTGTTACAACGAACTCATAAAAGCCAACTTAAACATATCAAACTGTATCAATAAACAGAAAGTCTCAGTGTTACCAATATAAAAATACATTTATCAACTAAGAGATGTAATAATTAAAGGTTCTTTTTACAATAACACATTTAAATATAATATCATATGCATAAAGTCAACTCCATGTGTTCCAAACTAATTTAAATATAGAGAATTTGAATTTATCATTACCAATCAAACTTAAATGCCTTTACAATCATGAACAAACATTATATAGTAATTGATAATTATTATTTTTGTTCTGTATTATGACAGGTCTATTCCTTTTGTCAGTGAACTTACACCATTAATGCACCCTGTCCTATGCCACCTCTTTCAGCTCCAATAATTTTCTTCTTTCCTTCAACTCATCCAATATTTTAATCCTCCTTATTAAGATCCTCTTTCCCTCAACCTCACCTTCTAAGACGTGCAGAGGACAAATTTAGATGTGCCTGATCCAATTTGCTTTGTACTGAAGAATTGAATCAAAAATCATTTTCTTTCCATTCACTCTTCTTAGGACTTCATTTGTCACCTTGTCTGTCGACCTGATCTTTTCAAGTCTTCCCCAGTGCCTCATTTCAAAGCTTTCATCTTTCAAAGCATTTCTTTTCCATCTTTCATCTTCTTGATAAGTATGCTAATAATGTCAATTTTAGTATGCTATTAATTTATTTTGTTAACACATCATCAAAAATCATAAAATTAAAACTTAGTGGTTTAAACTTCTTTACAGTGTTTGACTTGCTCCTAGGCTAGAATGCGACGACACTAGCACTTTTTGGCTTAAATATCTGATAACTGGAACTAAAGAGTAGCCTGACCCGTATATTTTAGATCTGGGACCACCACAACCTACCTCCAGTGATCTCTTTATTATACTGGATGGACAAAAACATACGCATTGCCAAGGACCAAAGCGTGACGCTAAAGTTTATCGTCTGCTTCATTGTGGGGGGACAAATTTAACTGTTTTTTCAATGTTCTTATGCAAAAAATCTCTCTGCTGGATAAAAGTGTTATTGTTTAAAAATAATGAAGTATTATGCCACACTTGCCTGAAGAAACATTTTCATTAAAGGATAGACAATTCTGTTTTACAGGTAATACTGTACAAATACGAATAAAATCTTTAATATATTTAAATATGTAGATATCATCCATGTTGTTTACAGTCTGCCGAGACTACACTTATATTTAAAGTTGGCTATTAGCTTGTATATTGGTTTCAGAAACCATATTATAGTGAAAGTTCAATAAATATAATGAATAAGTTATCTTAAAACGTGATTTCGTTTGTTTGAATGACAAACTTTGTGTAGCTACCATACGTTCAAACTATCACTTAGGTTATAGGCTAATAGAAAGTATTATTATATTACCATTAAAAAAAGTTGGCTTATATCTTGTATATTGGTTTCAGAAACTATATTATGTTGAACGTTCAATAACGATAATGAAACAAGCTAGCTAAAACTGTATTACATTTGTCTAAATAACATACTTTGTGTAGAAGTCTTAATTTAAAACCATAATTTAGGTTATAGGCCTGTAGGAAGTATGGTATCTACTAAAATCCGATTTTCGTAGGCATACCAATCTGTAAGGTTTCATTTCGTACCAGAATAATATAATATATTAGTATTTTGGTAGGATAAACGGTCATTTAGAACTGAAAGTAGAAATTTCCTTCTCTGAGGTCTTTTATCCTACCTAAACACTATTATAGGATTCTGGTACGAGATAAAACCTTCTAAATGAGCTTCCTTAAAAAATCATCGTATATATTAACCTACATCAACGTATTTAATGGAAAAAGTTCACAGGTTTCAAGCTTTGCTATGCTCTTCAAAGATTTTACTAACACATTTATTTCTCATTCAAATTAATGATGTCAAAATGCCACTTTGCCTTGTTTAGGTGTAAGAGAGAAAGAGATACCCTAAAGTTTTATTTTCTCTCTTAGAGTCTGTTCAGCGTAGGAATTGTTTTCTGAAAAGCCTTTTACCCTGCCAGAAAGCTATTATATAGAAGAATTTTGGTAGGAAAAAAGACCTTTCAGAGAGTAATTCCTACCGTGAATGGAGTATACAATGGTATGAAGACAACAGCTCGAAAATTTAAGCCACAGACGATGTCCATCCAGTTATATTATAGAATCAATGCCTACCTCACGGATCATGATTCGTTCAAACTTACAAAACAACGCTACCAACAACAGTACTATAATGTCCCACGCCTTAGTTTCAGAACTTATCTGTTAGTTACTTTTTAATTTCATATGTTTACATCAAACGTTCTTTTTTATTATGGCTGTTAAGTTCATCTAATTCCGCTGATTCAAATATTTCTTTTGCGCCTACTCTGTTAACTTCTAAATGTTGTCTTTACAATAATATTGAAAATGCCGACTTGGAATCAAATTCAATCTCAACTTCGTAATCCTAATAATCCAGTAGTATTTTTCGATATTAGTGTTGGAACAACGGTGAGTTAAATTATAAATAGTTATAGCAGAACCACACTATTCAAACATGAAAGAATACAGGCACGTTTGAATTTACCTTAGCTAGACAGTTTCAGTGATTTTCCCATCATCCCTCTAGTCAATTAATACACTTAAAAACAATGTCGCGACAATATTGTAATTTTAACAATTAGTAAGATGAGTAGCATGAAGGGAATTTTTAGGAGTAAATTCAAATTAATATTTATCACATGGTTATAGAAATAAGGTTCAGGGGTGAAGGTAATGTGATAACTATATACATATTCAAGTTGGCTCCTAACTTGTGGCACTGCCATTTAAACAACTGTCTGCTACCTTAAGTCAGTGATGATAAATTATAGCTTCCAATAAATAAAATACAATATCAACCTAACATGACATTCACGTAACATGTTGAAACCAGTGTGTGATAAGTATTCACATAACGTAACAACTATAGCAAAACAAACACAATATATTTTGACTGTTTGAAAACAAATTGTTTACTATAGTGAAACCCAATCTTTAGGGCTGGTTAGGCTAAAAGTACTCGCAACACGATTGGTCAGCTAAAACATGTGGTCTCTTCACTTGATGTTCAAGTTGTTAGCATTGTAATGGGTTCCATTTGAAAACATGATGTTATATGAACGTTAAGTTGATGATAATCTAGAATTTTAGAAACATCAACCACACAAGGTCAAGTTAGACTTGCGTTTGATATCCAAGCCACGAAAACCTGACAGAAAGAAACTACTACATTAGAATAACTAATATTCAGCGTGAGGCCTACATTATTGCGAGTGTTCTAAACAAATGTTTTACAGGAGATTGGTCGGATGATCATGGAACTGTTTGCAGACGTTGTGCCAAAGACTTGTGAAAACTTCCGTGAGTTTTGCACGGGAGAGTACAGGCGAGACGGAGTCCCGCTGGGCTACAAAGGAGCGACGTTCCATCGAGTCATCAAGGATTTCATGATACAAGGAGGAGATTTTGTCAATGTTGGTACCAAACAAACTCTAGTTTATAGCGAGCTTACCAAATAGTTATCTACAAATATAATTTTAAAAACTGAGTGTGTTTCACACAAATATTTGTGATACATGTTTGAAACAAACTTTTTAAATAGGCCTAATTCACTTATGGGCATATTTTGTATATAAAGCCCATCCATCCACCGCCGTAGCGGTGATAACAGCAGATTTTTTATTGCAAACATTGGTTCAAGTCAGTCATTTTAACCGATGTGAAAATAGCTAACAATATTATCAATCCAAAGTAACACTTCCCTAAAGATTACCGTATAGTCGTGTTCTATGTAATTTATTGGAAGAACAGAAAACATTTTGTGGTGTGATGACAAGAGGTATTTTAGTGCAGGGGTCTCCAATTGGGGGCCAATGAAGTTGAAACAGAAATTGTTGACTTGTGTGGGGAAAATCTACCGAAGCTCCAACTGATGTTCATTCAACAATAAACTTCATTATGCTCTATTTTATAACTAGCTCGTGTATCCGCGCGAGTCCACCCCTTAGCCGCTACACTTGCGGATTCAACTGTGGGCCCCAGCAGGGTTCGCCAAAGTGGCCTCACTTGGAGCTAGGTTTTTTTTAAAAAATTCCCATAATTTAACAGCCATTCCTTTGTAACTGATAGGATAAGTACAACAATAGTGACAGTTCTACTCATGATTTTGGTCCTACATGATTAAAATAGTTTAAGGTGTGTTTTAACTTCCATAATTAAATATGTTCATTGCATTACTAATGAATCACAAGTTTACAAAACATTAAACATTTTATAATAGAAAATTAGTTGTGATTACCAATTTATTTTTTCGTAACTTTTACCTTGTATTGATTCATTGCCTTTATAAATGGCCCTCCTTTCTTCTGGTCTGGTTCACCATCATTTATTTATGAAGAGAAATATTCCAATGGTGACCTACTTTGAAAAGTGTGAAAGTTTAGACTGCAGCTCAACACATGGTTTGTACGAGAGTGGTAACAATACAGTGATAGAAGAATGGTGGGGCCTTCACTGTTGAGGTTATGTTTGTACATTGTCTCCAGGGGGACGGCACCGGAGTGATGAGCGTGTATGGCGGGGGTACATTCCAGGACGAGAACTTTAACCTCAAGCACGATGCTCCTGGGCTCCTCTCTATGGCAAGTTTCTCCTTAAATAGGCTCATTTTGACCATGCTCTGAACTCACTCTTTGGAGGCCTGTGGTTCACTCCTGGTATAGGGTTGACTATTCTGATATTAATTTATGTCATTAAGATTACACCGACTTCTTTACATCATGTTTTGTTCCAGGCAAACAGCGGCAAGGACACTAATGGCTGCCAGTTCTTCATCACATGCGCCAAGTGCAACTTCCTCGACGGGAAACATGTTGTGTTTGGCCGAGTGGTTGATGGTCTCCTTGTAATGAGGAAGATTGAAAATGTACCCACGGGTCCAAACAACAAACCCAAGATCCCAGTAGTGATATCACAGTGTGGCCAGATGTGACTCGATAGTGATATCACAGTGTGGTCAGATGTGACACAACCAGCCAGACTCGGTAGGGATATCACAGTGTGGCCAGATGTGACTCCGTAGTGATATCACAGTGTGGCCAGATGTGACACAACCAGCCAGACTCGGTAGTGATATCACAGTGTGGTCAGATGTGACTCGGTAGTGATATCACTGTGGTCAGATGTGACTCGGTAATGATATCAGTGTGGCCAGATGTGACTTCGTAGTGATATCACAGTGTGGTCAGATGTGACTCGGTAGTGATATCACAGTGTGGTCAGATGTGACTCGGTAGTGATATCAACAGTGTGGCCAGATGTGACACAACCAGCCAGACATAGAACTGGATTATCACACTTGACATTTCCCAGTGAATAATCTTCATTTAACTAAAATTGTCCTCCTGGTTCTATATCATTAAAATATATAATTCATTTTTTATATTTTAAAGTATAATATGAATATTACTCCGAGGTTAGTCAATATAAAGTATTCCACTTGACACAGCTTTAATAACAGATTACAATAAATAACAACAACTTGGGATTACACTAGTTTGCATATATATAGCAAATAAAATAAATACTAGGCCTATATAAAGATAAATTTATCAAAGTATATATATATATAACTTAACACTCTAAACATACAGGTTTTATCCGTAGTAAACAATTGAACTATTTTCCTGCAAGGATGAAGTTATGTTACACGCACACATCCTCCTGTTATAATGTATCACTGTCCAGTGGCGCCATAGCACTCTTCCTGTACCGTCCATGTATAATGCTACAAGCCGAGTGTGGTATTTAACTTGATAGGCCTACGTTTCAAAACCAAGACAGATAATTTTAAAATCCCTTGCACATTAATATTTATGGTAAGAAAGGTTTCCCAAACTGTGATATCAACACATTTTGTTGATAATATCAAGTGTGACTAACAAATCAACACAGATTTAGCCGTGATGTCCTTGTCTTACCACTGAAACATTGTCATTAATTTACATAATGGCAGGTATTTGTATGAAGGGGAAGTACAAGACCACTGGAAGTTTGGAAAACACTCATATAAATAAAATATTAATATGTAATATAAACAAATGATATTGTTTGGTTGTAATATCCGAGACTGACATGTGACTCGTTCAACAGGTAAAAAGAGAACAAGGCAGACCTAACAAGACACACACGCACGTCCGAGTCTTAATACTCGAGTTTTTTTATAAATGGCTGTCCACTCTCTTTACAAACAAATGCGAGCACACTTCCTCTAAATTCAAATTGCGTTATCCCTAACACATCAGCGTAGTGAGTACATGTATGTGTAAAACCCGAGCAGGTAGTTGATACATTTTTTTATTTCCTTCTCCTTATTAGATGATTGCTTTATTCTTCTGTGACGACATGTTTAGATGTTACACCATCTTTAGGTCTGAGGAAAACCAAAGTAATTGTAAAATATTGTACAGAGATATGTCAATACAATTGTAAGGTTAGTAAAGTTAAACATTAAACATGTAAATAGTCTAGAGCAAATAGAAGATAATATTTCAAATATTAAATAATCACTTAAATTAACAAAAAAATAAAAAAAAATATTCTTTTAAATGTATTTAAATTTTACAAAATTTCATTGGTTTTCCTCAGACCTAAAGAGGAAGTGTACTAAGGCAAAATACTGCCAGTTGCGTTGTACGGATAGCAGGAGAAAGCGTGCTAGTAGGGTGTCATCTGCAGGTAGTTTTGTAAGGGGAATCCTGTCAGACAGCTTTCTTCTCGCTGCCCATGCACGTCAGAGAGAGAATTGCAGATGAAAGCGTACATCCTGACATCAATTCGTTGACACCTAACCAGTGTGTATCTGTATTGTTCTGTTCAATTCTAGAGTTTGGTTGTTGTATGTAATTACATCGATGTCCACCCTTTCACCAGAAATTCTATATTATTTTTTCATCCTTAGACACATTTCTAGTCAAAAGGAAGGGGCAGGCTATACAAGATATGGCTAAAGGTTGTAGATGAATGTGTGAAAAAGAGAAACATTGAGAGTTTTAATAATAAAAGAGCACGTATGACTCGGTGTATGGATGTTGAAGGAAGTATGCAAGGACAGGGAAGTGTGGAGAAAGTTAGGAAGGGCGGATTAAGTACGGAGTTGTGTTTTTTGAGCTGTATGCACAGTTTATTGGCAAACCTATAAGAGAACGGTGTGATTATGTATGTATGAATATGAGCACAATATAATATTTTTCAAGCCTAATATAATCATAAAATCATAAAGGTTTCAATTCAACTTTGAGAATATTTAATATCTTGGTTTGTCTTTGCTTCGAATTAAAAAAAAAAGAACTTGTCTGCACTCTCTAATTGTATGTAATTAAAAAAGAGCATGCACAATTTTGTGTAGTGTGTTTAATTAAAATTGGGGCCTGTTAGAGTTCTTGTTAGTTCCCACTTTACTTGGGATAAATTAATAAAGATGAATGTAAAATTGACTAAGAAACCTCTATAAAATATTAGATAAAATAAAACTATCAAGAATTGACAGGCAGGCCTTTCAACATTCGACTCTTAAGAGACGCTTTGCCGTATCTGTTGGAAGCCTCGTCAAGGAAAGCGTTCTCCATTTGTCGAACAACCTCGTTGAAGAAGATGTGCGCGAGCTGCGAGTGAAGGAGAGAACGGAACTCAAAAGATACGAAGAAATCGATGATGCAGGACTGCTCGACATCTTGAAGGCCAGGACTAAACTTCCACACGGTCTGAAGGTAGTCAAAAAGCTTCCCCTCCGTGCATTCCGCCTTGACCAAACGGGGCCGCACGAGCGTGATGTCTGACACGTAGCTTTCTTTGATCGGAGGGAAACCTATGACTAGATTGGCTTTCATTCGATTGGTCAACTTTAGATAGACTTGTGACTTCTTACAGAAGGGAACAAACTTGGTGTAATTATCCACATCCGACACTACGTCATACATTTGCTCCATGGAGTATCTAAACAAACATTCAACCACAATTAGGACACTTTTGACTTTAATTGACTAGTTCTTATTTATAACTAAACATGTAATGATCTTACTGCCGCTAGTTTTAATTAATGTGGTAAAACATTTATTTTTAGATACTTATTCTATGGCATAAGGAACTTGGAAGTACGCCACCTATCCCTCTCCAGGGCTAGTTCTATCCAGTCCACCTCATTACCCTATCTCTCTCAGGTCCATTCTAATGTTATCCTTCCACCTGTGTCTAGGTCTTCCCAATGGCCTCTTCCCATTGGGTTTACCAGTCAATACCCTGAACAAGGTTCTAGATTCTCACATTAGGTTTACCAGTCAATACCCCGAACAAGGTTCTAGATTCTCCCATTAGGTTTACCAGTCAATACCCTGAACAAGGTTCTAGATTCTCACATTNATTCTAATGTTATCCTTCCACCTGTGTCTAGGTCTTCCCAATGGTCTCTTCCCATTGGGTTTACCAGTCAATACCGTGAACAAGGTTCTAGATTCTCCCATTCACACTGCATGTTCTGCCCCCTTTGATCCACGAGATTTGATTATCCTAGCAATGTCTAGTAACAACTACAAGATGTTCACTATCTGTAGGTATCATACATAAAATATATCACATTTACAGTAGTGTTGAATCGGACAAACTACCTCGGTTTACCGATAACTTAATGAACGATGTGGTATAAATAAGGAGAGGAGGAAAATGGACACTCGGAACACAATACACAATACACAATATTATGACTGTACAATAGGAATGAGTTCGGTAACTAAAGCAAACACATTCAACGCGAGCGGCAAAACTTAACCTTACTGAAGATTTAACTAAGTGTTAAATAATAAAATATTCCAGATATAAAATGTTCATCTAATATTAAGTATGAAAGAGCTGCTAATGTATTTGTCTGTAGCGGTGGTTATTCTCGCATATCTCCCAGATAATATATAAACAAACACTCTTGGGAACACAACGTGCGTGTGAAACTAGTGGCCAATCAAAGCTCCAATTGGCTCTGTCCCTACTTACATAATGTTATATTCATGTGTTTCATTGTTACACATTTAAATGTGGTTAGTGTGCTCTAGTGTGGGGATGATTAGTTAGGTAATGATGTGGTCCATTGGTACGAGGTATTGTATTATTTGCAGTTCAACTATTGAGCTTTGTTCATGTGTTCATGTAGAGTTACACTTTCAAATATAAGTGAAATAGCTAGTCTAAGTCTATTGGCAGCTCAAGAAGTTCTTACCCCACTAACTTCTTGCCATAATATTCCTTCTTTCTGGTGATCTCTGGGAGGCGAATGAATGCTCGAGAATGCTGTGTACAATTCCAGGTGCATTGCTTGGGTCCAGCAAATATCCAGCCAGATTTTAGCAGACTCAGTCTAGTAACAAACAATGTAGCATTCACCTTGTGTTGTAACCATCTCCGAGAGCAACTCAGAGTTCACTAGAAGCACAGCTACAGTCTAGGTCGAGTTCCACAGAAAGGCAAAAAATATCTAACTTATATCGCGAATTAAAGCCACAATTATGGCACAGATACAATTGTTTAATCAATCAGGAATGTTTCAATAGTCACTAAATTAAAAAAAACATAATAGAACTTAGCTTAAAATTCCAAAATTGATCAAATTTAGTCAAAACGTTAGGTAGGCTCTGCCCACTAGGCCCATTTTATCTTTAATCCAAGTAAAAGAAAGAAATAACCCTATGGAGGGGGGCACAACTAGGTGTAAGTAGTTATTCATAATTTTTGGGAGTGTTATCTAATCGCCGTATTTCACGGAAGACTTTTCCTCCCCAAATTTTTATTTTGAAGTTGTTTCTAATTATAATGAATATTTACACACAGTTTAATGAAGGGTTTAACTTGCCTAGTTATTATTTAGTATAGGCCTATATTTAAATTAATTATCCTGATAGGTATTGTTCATGCATTCACTTTTTTTAATACTATAACGAAACCTGAATTTTAAAAATAAGTTTTTATCATCATTAAAGGTAAGACGAGTCTTGAACTTGCCAATATCCTTAACCTATATTAATTTCAGTAAACTTGTCCCGTAATATACGCGCCTGTAACACAATATTTAGAATAAGAGTCGAGAATCTAAATTATATATCATCTTAAAATAGTACCTTTTAGAAGACATTGCGACTAAATTGTATAAATATGATCAGAGACTAAGTATTTTATATGTGATTTATCATTTTAAATTGTAATACGTCTAGAAATTTAGAGTTGGGCAAGGTCATAGATCGATTCGAAGACATATCGATATATTAATTAAAAAATATCGAATTCTAGAATCTAAACAAATACACTGGTCAACAAATTGAAACTTTTTTCTGTATCTGGTTTGTAGGTGGATGGATATAACTAATTTTCGGGTACTGAATTCAGTGGAAAAATTAGATTTTCTCTATTACGTCACATTTCCAAGATACACAGCACTAATACAAAGACAATAATACGACATTAGCAACTATTTACCATTTTAAATACAAACAAAACATAGCCCTCAGAACTCACCTATGTTTTCTTGATGGCGTAAAAAAACTAATTTAAACCAACAAAAAGCACTAAAATAATTCACATTAAGCCATAATATTAATATTTACAAGGTTAAGTGTAATTTTTCTTTGACAAAATGGGATGACGATGCTTTTCTTTCGTAAGGTGTTTCATCAGTATCCCTAAAAAGAAACCAACAGTAATCGCCCATCATCGAAGGGTTCCAGTGTCCTTGGTAACGATACTCCATGGTCAGGATATCTTGGTGAAAGCGTTCACCCTGTTTGTCACTAACAGCACCACAATTTTCTGGGGAAAAGTCAAAGCTGCGAGTGTAAAAAGTGAATTTATAGTGACATACTACACCCCATGTTCTTGTAGTTGTCCAATATACCACTCACTATAGAAACATATTTATCGTCTCGTCTGTTGCCCAAAAAGCCATAAACAATGACTTTGAAAACGGACCAAACAGCTAACCCGATATTTGTAAGTTTAGCATCAAAGGTTGGAGCTTTCAACAATGCCCTAATTTGTGGCCCAATAAACATACCTTCTTTTAGCTTTGCTTCACTCAACTTGGGATTTTTTTTTCCAAATGATTAAAGGACTGGCCTTCTTTATCAAGAGCTTTTACAAAGTTCTTCATTAAGCCTAGCTTTATATGAAGCGGAGGCAAAATGACTTTACTCAGCTCAACCAATGGAGTAAATCTCACATTTTCCTTTCCAGAAATGTATAATTTCCTCATAGGCCATTCCTTGACTTTGTAGTGGTTCTTGGTGTCTCGGCTGTCCCATAAGCACAAACAACAATATTTTGTGAATACACCCTGTAAACCTGTAAGCAGTGCGACAACTTTTAAATCACAGTATATCTTTCATTCATAATATTTATATTTGATTCCCTCCATCAGAAAAGTCATACTTTCATAAGTTTCCCTCATGTCCACCGCATGCACTAAAGGCACTGTTGGAATTTTTTTGCCATCATGCAATAGCACTGCTTTTAAGCTTGCTTTAGATGAATCAATAAATATTCTCCACTCATGTGGATTATGTTGAACACCCAAACTCCATCATCAAGCCATTCACGTCTGTGCATACACACACACACACATTGAATTCTTCATTTCAAAATATCCAGACAAACAAATATTTCTTGCTCTAAGACTTGAAATCTTTGTACCTTGCTCTAGAAGGTTCCATTGTTGCAGTCTAGAACCCAACAGCTCAGCTTGCTGTTTAGAAAATTTCAAAGCATGGACCAAATTGTTTATTTCCTTCTGTTCTATGAGGTGAGGCGATCTGTCATGAGTTTCAAGGATGTACTCTTTCTAAGGTTGTGCATCTTCTGATTCACTTTCCTCTGGTAGTTCTGATGCAGTGGTTTGTAAGTGACAAGCACCAACAGGTAAGCCTTCCCCATGAGGCACAGGCATATGAACTGAAGAAACTTTAGGATATTTAATTGTATGTTTAGTTTTACTGGAATGTCCTGCAATATTTGTCAGAACAAAAATAACATTCCACATGATCTTTTAGCTCACACCAAACCATTGGAACAGCGAACGGCATGGCTCGGCGGTTTCCTTTAATCCATTCTATAAGAATAGTTGTGCAGGCTATGCAAGCAATATGAGGTGCAAAGGGGTTATCTTAATATCCAAGAGCACAATAAAAGTAGAGTTTATAAGCCTTCTTAACTAAGTCAGTGATTGGCTTTCTTTGGGTTTTTGGAATGAACTTACCACATACATAGCAAAAGCTATCGGGGTGGTTCACACAACTAAAAAGTTTAGCAGTTGCCATTACGTTAAGAACACTGTATTTACTATAAGCTAAAAATATAATAACGTCTCACTAGTTCACCCAGGAAAAGCAAAAACACACAATAACACAAACTAAGGTATCAATAAAGAGAAATATACAAAGTGACTAACACCAGCCAAGTTTCAACACGCACTAAATAGTAGGGCTAACGTAGCTAGCTGAGTCACCCCTAACGGCCAATGGCAGTACCATTTCCCCTCAACTAAATTGCTCTGCCATCTAGTTACTATTTTTAGAACTTTTTCCAGTGACGCTCAAGTTTATCGTCTGCTACACTGTAGTGGGGACAGATTTAACGGTTTCTTTCAAAACATGTCTCTGATGAATAAAAGTGTTATTGTTTGAAAATAGTGAAGTATTATACCACACTTTCCTAAAGAAACATTTAATATTAAAGGATATACAATCCAGTTTTATAGGTAATACTGTACAAATACGAATGAAATCTTTAACATATTTAAATATGTAGCTATCATCAATGTTGTTTACAGTCTGCCAGGACTACACTTATATTTAAAGTTAGTTATTAGTTTGTATATTGGTTTCAGAAATCATATTATATTGAAAGTTCGATAAATATAATGAATAAGGTATCTTAAAACTTGATTACATTTGTTTGAATGACAAACTTTGTGCAGTTGCAATATATTCAAACTATCACTTAGATTATAGGCTAATAGAAAGTATTATTATACTACAATTTTTTTTAAAAAAAATTGGCTCATATCGTATATATTGCTTTTAGAAACTATATTATGTCGAAAGTTTGATAACTAGAATGAAACAAGTTAGGTAAAAACTGTATTACATTTGTTTGAATGACATACTTTGTGTAGAAGTCTTACGTTCAAATGATAATTTAGGTTACAGGCTTGTAGGAAGTACGGTATCTACTAAACCCTGATTTTAGTAATAATCCCAATCTGTAAGGCTTTATTTCGTACCAGAATACTATAATATATATAATATTTGGTTAGGATAAACGGCCATTTAGAACGGAAGTAGAAATATCCTTCTGGAAGGTCTTTTATCTTAACTAAACATAGCTATAGGATAGGATTCTGGTACGAGATAAAGCCTTACAAGCTAGCTTCCTTAAAAAAATCATCGTATATATGAGGCTACATCAACTTATTTAAAGAAAAAACTAACCAGTTTCGAACTTTGTTATGCTCTTCTAAGCTTTACTAACATATTTATTTCATTTAACTAATCACATATTGATGTATCTCATTATATTCAATCAAACTAATGAACGATGCCACATTGCCTTGTATGGGTGTAAGAGTGAGATACCCGAAAGTTTCCTTCTCTCTTACACAAAGGTATGCAGATGACAGCTTGAAAATTTCAACCACAGATGTCCATCCAATTATATTATAGAGATCAATGGCCGTCACCCTTGGACCCAAGGGTGTGTGAGGGATGCATCAGCACAGTTCGTGACTATTCGGATGGATCTACACTGAATCACGTGATTACCAATGCAAATATCAAGTGAACATCATGGGTCGACGGTGCGGGAAGTAGACTATTCGGATACAGCCTTAGACTATCGAACTATCCCATAGTTTAAAAATAATTTGTCTTAAAAGTATTCAAATTCATTCGCGTTGGGACTGATAGAAAGTCAACCTTTCTGCTTTGAATGTTCATTCTATTGTCATATTTACACAAAGTATTAGTTTCCTTAAGGTACACTTTTGGGGATTAATGTATCTCATACATTCATACAGCCAAACAAAGGAGCGGGAAGACAGCAGAAGAGGAGGAAGGGAATCTCACACGGAAAGAGGTGAAGGACAGATTAAAGAGGATGAAACAAGGAAAAGCACCTGGTGGGGACGAAGTGATGGTAGAAAGGATAAGAGAAGCAGGTTTACAATGTTAATAATACGGAAGAAAACTATAATCATTACATTTAAAAGTAACTTGATATTTGTACAAACACTTCAGGTCAAATAATCAAATAAATTGTCAATAATAGTAACAAATATTGAGGATAGGTATTAATAAATTTGTTACTTACTATTATTATTATCATCAACTTATTTATCCTTATTTGACTATTTGACGTGAAGTGTTTATACAAATATCAAGCTACTTTTAAATGTAACAACTATAATTTCTTTCATTATTATTAATATTAAATTTCTTCTTTCCAACAGAGTACCATTATTATTATTATTATTATTATTATTATTATTATTATTATTATTATTATTAAAAAGTTATACAATGGAGATACAAGATGCTGGGAGGGATTTGGAAGAAGAACAAAAAACCAGAAGATTGAAATAAGGAACTTATAATACCTATTTCCAAAAAAGGAAACAGAAATCTAAGAAATGTATGTGGAAAAACTCGTATGGACAGTCTCAGTCATTATTGGGTGTTGAAGGAGTGCGGTTTGAAAGGGAATCCAACAGGTCAATGGGAAAGAAGTGTCTTACGTTGGTTTGGGCATGTTCAGAGGATAAGTGTGGATCAAGTGACGAAACAAATATATGAAGGTAAAGTGCAATCTGTTAATGTGGAATCAAACTCTTATGTAGTACTACGCAACTCACGTATACGGAGTCTGTAGATGGGGCTTAAAGTAACTGCTACATCACACTTGCCTTTTACATGAACTAGCACATAATTTATTTGTGAGCACTCGTAAGGTATAGCCTACATTAACAGTTATAAGTGGCCCAAACAAGAATCAAGGCTGTAAGCAACATAATATACTCTAAATTTCAACTCGTTAACTTCATTTTCAGGCCTTTAACTTTTAAATATATTATTTTTCTTTTCTTATAAAGCCAGTGTTGGATTTTAGCTTCATATAAACTTATTACTTTTAGTATTCACTTTTAAGCATCATACTGCTTTATTTTATTTGTACTCGGAAGCTGTGAGATGCATGTGTGGCTTTTCAGTGGAAAGGGGAGATTTGGCACGAACAGCTAGCCAACCAGGGTGTAGCTTTTGGTGTCTGTGGTTTGGTATATTGAAAAAGGAAGCGTTGATCGAACACAGTTCCCGATTAGCACGCAAAGGAGTAGGACGTACTACCCAGATTTTGGATATGCTGTTTGACATCATGAAGATAGGTGGGAGGAAAGGGGATCCCCCATGGGGCAGTAAACCAAATCCTAAATAATGGGATATCTAAAATTTAACGTAATTATTTTTTGACGTAAATACGTCTTTAAATTTGCTACCATAAGGGGGCAATCCAAAAAACCTAATGATAACAAAATCGGGGGATACAGTTTGGTGTTGTAGTTTCGAATCTTTCCTCTACATCCAAAATTAAATTATACCACTGGATAGCTAAAGGATCAAAGAATTCATTACGATAAGCGAGAACAGTGACGCATCGCGCGCGGTGGAGGGGGAAGCGCCGCCATTTTGAGGTTATTTTGCTGCGTATCGAGATTTGCAATTAGTATAACTTTTGACTCGAAGAAGCTACGATGTTCGTTTAAGTTTTAATCGTCAGCTGTCGTCAAAATCTATCGATTGTATATAAAACATTAGTTTAAAGTAGTGACAGTGAATATAATAAGGTGTTAGAATAAAAAAATATTATCAAAAATACAGTTTGGCGTTGTAGTTTCGAATCTATCCTCTACATCCAAAATTATACCACTGGATAGCTAGAGGATCAAAGAATTCATTACGATAAGCGAGAACAGTGACGCATCGCGCGCGGTGGAGGGGGAAGCGCCGCCATTTTGAGGTTATTTTGCTGCGTATCGAGATTTGCAATTAGTATAACTTTTGACTCGGAGAAGCTACGATGTTCGTTTAAGTTTAAACGTATTCACGTACAACACACGGCCGTGTCCATGACACAGCCACACCCCATAATTTTTTTTATTAAAATATTAAATATCTCCAAAATATAACTTCCGACGGAACCTCATCCACTTCAATCTTGTTATTCACATAAGTTACCCCAACCCCACTCGTTTGACAACGCCCGACAAGTACTCCGATGTTCTACCGAGCCCCCTGACTGCCGTGGGCTACACCAAAAAGGATGGAGAAGAAGATGGAGTAAGCAACCGGGTACAACAAAAGTTTTAAAACGTAAATTTATGACAGATAACACTGAGAAAAAATAACAACTAAAAATGTGAGCAAATTAAAAAAAACCCGTTACACTCGAGAATGAATAAAATTAAATTTTAAGAACTACATGATTATGTAGAGTTAATTTATGTCAGGTTGGGTGGCAATCACTTGGGCCTAGAGAAGTTCCACGACAACTAGGTTTCTCCAGTAAAATACCGATATCACACAGGATATAATATAATGAAGATGTGCAGAGAATTAGTTTACATATAGTATCCTCACAACCCCTTTTACTGTGGGCCTAATCTGTCAGGGTAGCTTGCGGGAAAGAATAGGGACGGTGGCAAAATAGATGTGTGGGTTCGAAATTATAGAAGGTTTTGGTTTTTAGGGTTTATTGATAGCACTACGAGCTACTACAAAAATTGATGTTAAAAAGATGTTACAAAAAGATATAAGGACTTTGACGTAGAAGCTCGCGAGATAACTGGTTTGGTAAGGAATACACTAACAAATGGCTCGGTTAACACCTCCACAGATTTCGAACCTGGTACCTTGGGCATGACGGTAGCCCTCCAGTACAAGTACCCGATGACCCGATGCTCTAATCCACGTGGCCCCGAAAATGGGCAGAGTGACCCCTCTGAGTAGAGCTTATTGTGTCAGCCTCGATAGCTCTAAAACAGAACCATCTATACTTCAAATCGGCCCAGTTGCTGAGCATGACGGGGTAAAGTTGTTATGAGCTGTCAGCGTTCTTTCCTAATGTTTACTAACTCATCACAAGTGAAGCCAAACCAGTTCTTTCACTTGGTTCATTTCAACACTGTTATGTTAGTTTTAAACAAAAATCCCAATCCAGGACAGGGCCATTACAATTACCTTGGGTTTTGTCATTATATTAGAACACATTTTCTAATAGCTTGACTACCCACTAACAATTCGAAAAAAATTATTTTTACACTCTACATTTTTATTTAACGACCCTGGAATTTCATGACAAATCTCCTGTCATAGTTTCAACTAAACTGTGAGGTATCGTCACAATGACATCGGGTAAAACAGCTAAACCAGCTTTTTTGCCCATGTAATGTTTGTTTACTTTTCTGAATACATAAAAATGAGGTTACAATAACACAACATAAAATTCCCATACAAGGGATTACATAATTACAATAAAGCAACTTATTAAAATGCCTCTCTTCTATTTTTGCCTTAGCTTGATTCATTAATTTATCAAAGTCTACTGTTGAACCACTAGAAATTACAAAATTGTCCAGTTCCTTCTGAAAATGCCCTGACACGTCTAAGAAAGAAAAATTAAAATTCTCTCTCCCAATTACATTTTTTATCTCGAGGAACCTCATAGCGTTACACTGACTCTTAACCTTAAACGTGCCTTGATGAATGGCAAGAAATTAAAAAAAATCCTATTATATCACAATCTGAAACATTCAAAATTCTTCCTGCATGGGTTAACATATTAACTATAGAAGAGATGGAATGTACGTACACTGTCTCTACATATACAATCAGCTTCAGTGTCCTCTGGCACAGCATACAGCTATCCAGATAATATTCTTTTAAAAACAGGACTTTTTAAAATGCTTACACTCCTTTTACACATGCTAGTATTAACTATAGACATAAATAGATTGAAAACACAGTTTTCTACATTACTATCCAATAGCATTAAATGGTTCGGTTTGGTGACCAAATTTTGTCCTTTACACTAAAAAAATAAATCTGATCTAGCGATCTAACATGCTTCCTATTTTTACTGATTAAAAGTATTTAATCAAGATCCAACTTCACATAGGTTCTTGAATGATACAAAACTACTGGAATGATGTGAATTTTAGATTGCTCAAAAATTCCTTCTCTCGTTAACAAAGTTATATTAACTATTAACTGCAAACTATCTCCAATTAAAATTGTATTAACAGAACTCATTCTGTAATAATCATGTCAGTATATTGGATTTACGGGGTGTATAATTGAGAGTGGGCGTTGCACGTTCTTACTGATTATTGTTAGTATTTTGGAAATAGCTCTGGTTCAATTATCATACTACTAAACTGGTTTTTTGAACTGGTTTCCAAAGCACAACTCAAAACGAACATTTGTTAATCCTTCCGACACTCTCAATAATAACCCATTTAAATCTACATGTGAGTTAAGGATATGCATCCCTCTCAGTAAGGATTCCATGCTAGAATTATGCTGTACATACAACTTTTGATAATGTTCGAAATAGACTCGCGCTAATCTAGTAGTACATTTAGTACTATTCACTTTTTTCCTGTAATCCGTTCATAAGTACTAATAATTGGTTTTCATGGTCTACCTACCAATAAACCATCTTGGCCCTATTATAACTGATCTAATATTTCTTATAACAAAGTCAGATCTTCGGAATACTAAGCTCCGAACAGATTATTAAGGATCTCTCCACCTATATCGAACAAGGACCTTTCCCTACAACCTTTAATAGATACCAAATTGGTTAGGCCACCTAGCTCCACACTAAATTTATAAATAACTTCCCTTAACTGATCTAAAGGATTCTGGAAGATAACTGCCCAAGTATCGTTCCCTTTAGTCTCAAAAAATAACCCTGTTCCTAACTGTTGAACACTTCCTGTTGAGTCTCTTAATTGTTCATGCTCATCCAAAAGAGGTTTTATGCTAAAATCCAACACTATTTGGTAGCTATTCTCTGACAATACTACATCTCTCACATATTCCGGAATCTAATGTTGTATACAAATTGAATCCTGTTGGGCTAGAACCCAGGATCCTCCCAACATGCGCACTAACATTACTCTCTCAAAAATCATAATTAATACGTTATAACAAACAAACAACAACAATAAAAAATAATTAAATACAATTACAAAATAAAAATACACAAATGGATCTTATTTGATACAAAACAACAAGATAGTACATTCAAATTATTTTCTTCTCTTTTTGTCCAATCTTACTTTTCAGATGGTCGTCACATTCTTACACGACTCGCATTTTTTTCACTTCTTCTCTGAGAGTAAGATAGCAAGCACTTCACAACACTGCACTATTTCACAACTTGCCCACGTGGCCTCAATAAGTACCGATTAGCTGGGGTCTTAAGGTGAGTTGCCACTTCCCTAGTTATCTCTGAGGTCAGCTCCGAGGTATGAAGACTGGACCTCTTCCGTTTACTATCAACCTCCTGGCCTTCCATGCTCTACCCCGTGGTTGAACCTCTGGATCTGTGGACAGAGCTGGGATGGGTTTCTAGACACAGATGGTTTTAGTCTCCCTACATTAACTACCATTGAGCGGTAAGGGAGCTGAAGGCGTACGGTGACCTTGTTACATTCAAGACAATATGTTGACCGTCTCTGAAAACTAACCCTCTGAGCCACCGCGACCCCCTTCTCCAAGATCGAGGTTGAAAAGACCTCGCACAGATGGCGCCCTTGCCAAAGTAAGAAAAGGAAGTGCATTAAAGACAATATACATAAATATGAGACTTTAATCTACATAATACATCAGTTTTTATAAGTCGTAATTGTCAATTAATATATATAATAGGATCACAAAATTGTTACATTTAAGAATTATACAATTAACCAGGGAAATGCTTAGCCCTAAGATTTATTTCTCAACCTCACGTCAACCATGTAAGAGGATGTAAGGAAAAGAAATAATAAAACGGGATTCCAGTTAACGGAAATCTTAACTATTACTCCTTTTGTTTTGTATTCACTTTATTCTCCTCCCTCTACGGGTTAGCGCTCCGGTGGCTCCCCGCTCCCTACCCTACGAGTTAGCGCTTCGGCTGCTCCTCGCTCCCCCTTCTCCGGGTTAGCGCTTCGGCTGCTCCTCGAGCCTACCCTTCTCACCTCTCCCCTTCTTTCCCCTTCTCTAACACGGAATGCCCAAACGCACCCGCCGTGGCACTTCCGGCGGAAAGAACAAGATCAACAAAGCTCAACCAACCCCTATCTCCCCCGAACCCGCTCCCTCCCATGACAACTCTCTCTTCCCCCCTCCTCTAATCAGCTCCCAGTGTCCGAGACCTGAGTACGCTCGGGACGTGCAACCCCACACAACGCCTAATCAAGACCTCAAACGCTCCCCGCCCGCTCCGATCAACTGGGACGCCCTTCAGTGGGACTTCGCGGAGATCCTCCGACAATAAGCCAAGAAAAAAAATAATAATAGAAGAACGTAACAACCTTACTTAGGACTTGTGCGATTCGGTATGGCCCCGTAAAATTCGTCTGGAAATTCCTAACCTGGTTCTTCTTTAAGGTGGTCCTCGTTAAATAGATCCAATCCTCGACGTGATATGTAGTTGGTTATACTTTCTTGTCGTGTTGCTTGGTCTGTCTTCAGAATAAATCATGGCTGTTCTTGTGCATTTTCCTCCATAGTTCTTGTAGTTTAGCCCCCACATCTAACACGAAATCACTCGACACTCCTACGGTTAACTTGACTCTGGTGAATGGCGTAATCATCCTCCTCCCGTAGATTACTTCATACGGCGTTACTTTATTGCTTGAATGTAGCTACTTGGGTGTTATATGCTGTGACTGCAAAAGGTAAATAAACGTCTCCATCCTACCATTAAAATGTGGATGTCCTGGACTCGTGTTCAACTTATCCACCTTTAACCATCTACACAACTGCTTCATCAGTTTTGGCATGAAGTTAGTCCCTTGATCTGACAGAATGCTCGACATAGCTCCAAACTTCCAAATACACTCGGAAATTAATGCTTTCGCCATAGTTTCTACTCCCTGATCTGGTAGCGGTATCATTACCAAGTACCTTGAAAAATGATCTAAACCTGTCAAAATGTACTTATTTCTATCCAACGTCTTAGGCAGGGAACCGACAATGTCTACGCCAAGTCTCTCGAAGAGTTGGGCTACTTACGGTAATTCCACTAATTTCCAGTCTGGTTATTCCATTCAGATTCCTCTTCTGGCAGTTGTCGCAACTGGTTACATAGTCATCCACATCTTGTCGTCTCGTTGGCCACCAATATGATTAGGATATCCTCAAGTCAGTGGTTCGTCTCCCAGCATGCGCTGCTAGCATGTGGACATGGTTTTCACGCAGAATATTTTCTACTTCACCTCGAGGTTCAACTATCCTTAAATCTCACTCGGTTTCCCTGTTCAACATTCCATCCACTTTTGTAAATTGAGGTTACTCCATACACTTTTGATAATCTGGGTTATTCTCTTGACTCAGCTTAAAACTGTCACTGTTGTTCGAGGTAACTATCCTTATTTTTATGGACAACTCGTCCGCATTTCCATGTTTAACGCCTGGCCTATGTTTAATTGAGTAGTCATATTCACTTAATCGTAATGTCCACCTTAACAAACGGCTACTCAGATCCTTCAAACTAAAAAGCCATTTTAAGGCTGCATGATCCGAAACTACTGTGAACTTATGAACATACAAATAAGTTCTAAAATGTGTTATGCCCCATACTACTCTTGGTAACTCTCGTTCCGTAACACTATAGTTGATTTCAGCTCTACTCAACTGTCTTGAAGCGTACACAATCGGATGTTCTACTCCTTCTATTTCTTGACTCGACACACAGCCAATCTGTGGCTTGCTAAAATCTGGGCATGAAGTTAGTATATCCTTCAATTTATGCATAGCCTGTTCTGTTGTTACTTTATTGATTGCTCTACAGTCCACACAGAGCCTGATATTTTGTTCGCCGTTAGCTATCTTCTTCTGAACGACGACGATAGGTGATGTCCATGGTTCGTCTCTCGGTCATCTTGGTACTAAAAGCCCCGAAGATAACTGTTCCTCATTCATATCCTGCATCAATGCTTGTTGACTAAACGGTATGCAATAAGCTTTCTGCGGGATGGGCCTGGCACTACCAGTATAGATCACGTGTTCGACTATCGTGTTTACTGGTAGATTACTTCGTTCCCTAAAAATATATCGATACTTTCCCAAAACTGTCCCAAGTTTCTTCCTTTGTGCGGCGGTAAGGTGTTCCAATTATCCGGAGAAATCAATATTCTTCCCTGCGGTTTCCTTGATATTTCTTCTACCAAATACAGCTCGGCTAGTTTGTGGTATTTCAACTTTGGCACCCGCTAGGTTACTCAACCCTCCGGTGTTGATCTTGTTCAAAGTTACTGCTCACAAGCATTATGAGTGTAATCGATATTGTTCAATGGGAACGAGAAGAAGCAGCAAAAGAGGAAAGGAGAGTTTTTAAATCCTAGCTGTCACTTTTAACTTTAGGAAACACGCTTTTAAACGTTTTGCTTTTAGAAAAAGTATTTTGTTTGGATCTGTTTTTGTGTGGTTCATCATCCATTAAAAATTCAATTTAAAACACAATTGGCTATTTATTACGATATTATATTCATCACACGCGATACATCCCCTTCATGTAAGTTTACTGACGTCACTGCAGAAGATGAAGTGAATGAAGAGGATATGACAGAGCGAGTCTGCGACACAAATCCTGTCAGTGTGGACTTTGTCTTAATCCACCGATATGATCCGCTTACACTTCGAAATTACTTCTTGTTTAACTTTTATTATTAGCTGAAAACAGTCGACAGAGATTTTGACATTCCATACCGCATGTAGACAGATTTTACATCAAAGTAGGCATACGTCAGTCACTAATAGTGACACAAGACTATAGATATACCTGTGAGTGACACAATACTATAAACATACCTGTGAATGACACAAGACTATAGACATAAACAAGACTATAGACATATCTGTGAGTGACACAAGACTATAGACATACCTGTGAGTGACACAAGACTATAGACATACCTGTGAGTGAAACAAGACTCTAGACATACCTGTGAATGATACAATACTATAGACATACCTGTGAGTGATACAATACTATAGACATAACTGTGAGTGACACAATACTATAGACATACCTGTGAATGATACAAGACTATATACATACCTGTGTGTGACACAATACTATAGACATACCTGTGAATGACACAAGACTCTAGATATACCTGTGAATGACACAAGACTCTAGACTTACCTGTGAGTGACACAATACTATAGATATACCTGTGAGTGACACAATACTATAGATATACCTGTGAGTGACACAATACTATAGACATAGCTGTGAGTGAAACAATAGTATAGACATAGCTGTGAGTGACACAATACTTTAAACATACCTGTGAATGACACAAGACTATAGACATACCTGTGAGTGACACAAGACTATAGACATACCTGTGAATGACACAAGACTATAGACATACCTGTTAATGACACAAGACTATAGACATACCTGTGAGTGACACAATACTATAGATATAACTGTGAATGTCACAATACTATAGATATAGATGTGAATGACACAAGACTATAGACATAACTGTGAGTGACACAATACTATAGACATAGCTGTGAGTGACACAAGACTATAGACATAGCTGTGAATGACATAAGACTATAGACATACCTGTTAATAACACAAGACTATAGACATACCTGTGATTGACACAATACTATAGATATACCTGTGAGGAACACAATAATATAAACATACCTGTGAGTGACACAAGACTATAGATATACCTGTGAGTGACACAATACTATAGACATACCTGTGAGTGACAATAATATAGACATACCTGTGAGTGATACAATACTATAAATATACCTGTGAGTGACATAAGACTATAGACATACCTGTGAGTGACACAATACTATAGACATACCTGTGAGTGACACATTACTATATTCATAGCTGTGAGTGACACAATACTATATACATACCTGTGAGTGACACAAGAATATATACATACCTGTGAGTGACACAAGAATATAGACATACCTGTGAATGACACAGTCGATAACTTATACCAATAACTTCTCACACGTAAATTCACCAATCTATTTATAAAACAATTGTTGATATAATTACTGTTAATTAATATGGTAGAAACTTGACCATATAACAATGCACACAGAGTGGTAGATGGATACATATCTCACCCATTTTTCAGCTTCCGTTGTAGCCTGTTAGAAGACTGCTGCAAGGGGTGTTGAAAACGCTGGTGCATTTTAATACAACTAGCACAATCCACTTTCTTAACTATGTTTCCATGGACGATGCAATATACGCCAGTGTAGCTGCAATAAGTGTTGTTGAACAAAGACAACAATATCACGCCTGTAGGGTTGCCTAATGCTTTATCTCCCAGGGGTAGTCACGTAGCCTCATGTTATACGGGTAGTAAAATATAATCTGTAGATCAAAACAGGAGGAAGAGGAGTTTTTCCTCTCACCCTCCTCAACTAGCGCATGCGATCTAAGAGGTTTATCTTTGACAGATGTACTTACTTGCATTTGTTTGGATAGGCTAGCTAAAGATAAGTTATGTCAGTTCAAACGAGTTGAATTCATGTCAAAGGAATATAGTTTAGGGGTGACCTGGTGGTCTAGGGGTAAGGTGTCTGACTTCTGTGCTGGGTGTCCGGGGTTCAATCCCCAGTCCTTGCACAGATCTATCTGCTTGCTAAACCCTTCCTTCACCTCTGACAAGACGTGTATTAATCACAACTTGTGAATGTGAGGAATGCCAGGCCTCCACCGTGGTTCGGATACCACGTTAAACTGTAGGTCCTCCATTTCATCTCACAATCACCCTACCATTACACATTAGCGTAAGTGCATGTAACCCGAACGGGTAGTAAGACGCGGTGCTAATAATAATAATAATAATAATAATAATAATAATAATAATAATAATAATAATAATATAGGCTAGGTTTGTTTAACTAGATGTTTAATACACTTTGTTAGAATAGTTTAAAATGTTTGGTTTTCAATGCAGTTCGGGCCAACATCAGTTTGCTGAAGCTACAGAAGAAAGAGTAGTGAGAGGTCACAAATGTTCGCGACAAACGAACTACATTCAAGATGGCGTCTGCAGGCTATAAACAAAGAAATGAAGTACTAAATAGCCGTGTTGACGTTGCTTATAACATGAACACTCCCATACAGCTCTTACGGTGAGTCAACTGCATCGTGATGGCTTCCATTTCAAAGCCCGAGGAGAACCTCTACGTTACGGGAACGTAGAGTTGATCGTGATCCCCGGAAGAGAATGCTCTTGGAAAGTTGTGTCATCATCTTCCGGACAGTGAGCACAAACTCACCAACATTCTGTGTTGTGAACCGAGGGCGTTGAACGGTTTATCTTTGTTGGTCACGTATCCCGGTTATTACTCACCGGCTTATCCGGCAACAGTAAAACTGGCCACGTGCCATTGTTGTGTCTAATGGCGTCTCCTTGTAGTGGGATTACTCCCCCTTCTGCCAAATGAGAAGAAGAACAGGTTCGGACTGTCACCACTGTGTCAAAATATAGGGCTGTTCTTTCTTAGCGGGTTCAAATGTGAGCCAAACATTGAACACAATCAAAAATACTGTCTGTTTCCAAAACAAGCCAACAGAGTAGTGAGGCCCAATACAGCGGCGGACACGAGGCAAGCACAATGTGAGGCAAGTCTGCAGTCCTCGTGTCGTAGCATGTGAGGCCCAATATAGTGGTGGACACGAGGCAAGCACAATATGAGGCAAGTCTGCAGTCCTCGTGTCGTAGCATGTGAGGCCCAATATAGTGGTGGACACGAGGCAAGCACAATGTGAGGCAAGTCTGCAGTCCTCACCAGTCCTCTAGCATACCGCAAACCCTTGATTATTTGAAAATAACGTTTCAGTTGACCAGAATGTGCTAAGAGGGGTGGGCCATCTTAGTTATATTTGTTAGTATCGACCTATATTTTAAGGGAGCACTGACCATCAAACCCAGTATATGAGTATTCATCCTACAAGTCCAAATCAAGTGATTCTCGTGGTCTGACTTGGACAGTTGGGGATCTTCTCTGTGTGGGTTCCGCTTCGGTGGCCGCGTGGTCTAACGCGCTACTCTCGTGTTAGACTAGACTGCCAAAGACGTGGAGATCGGGGTTCGATCCCGGTCGGGTGCATTAAGGGTGGTTTCCCTAAATAGTTTTACACTCTCCCTCCACGCAAAAGCTGGTGCATGTTCTATCAATTAAGCCTTCATTATCCCTAACCCATTAATATAGCTAGTTTTGTACATGGGCGAATAACCCGAACGGGTGGTAAAATGCGGTGCTAAAAAAATACTTGTGTGGGGGCTTATTATCCCCTCAACACTATCAGCAATAAGAGGAGCTTTTTACCCAACCAACACTATCAGCAATAAGAGGGGCTTCTTACCCCTTCAACACTATCAGCAATAAGAGGAGCTTTCTACCCAACCAACACTATCAGCAATAAGAGGGGCTTCTTACCCCTTCAACACTATCAGCAATAAGAGGGGAAATAAAAGCGGTAATCTATAATGTGTGTGTAAGATTTAAAGCAAGTATTATTTAATAACTCCAACCCCAATTTGCACCCCATGTATCCCCTGACTATCACTCCATGTATCCCCTGATTCCCCCTCCATGTATCCCCTGATTCTCACTCCATGTATCTCCTGATTCTACCTACATTTACTCCCTTATTCTACCTCCATGTAGTCTCAACTTCCATACGACCAAGTAAAGACTCTCCTCACTTACGAAAGACAAGTAATAAGGAATGTTTCTCGTCACTAATTCACAATGTGACGTATCTTTGTGACCAGAATGTGGAGCTTGCTCTATATGTCACCCGACAACACAACACCGTCTCGCTCCGTGTCAATACTCTGATTGAACCAGACACTGTTGTCTCTGCGTCTTTTTTCAAACAGGAATATAATGCCGGACGATTTGTGCAGTCATATTACTGAAACAAGGTCCACAACAAGACTCTGAGCTTGTTCAGTTGGTCAACATGCACCGTCTTACCACCACCCCCGAGCTATCCACACATTCACATTAGCGGGCTATGATGGAAACTTACCCTCAACACACCCCGCGCATCTGTTAGTTTTACACATTCACAGATAGTTCTCATCGAGCCAAGGTTTTACATCCAAGGGTTATTATAATCTCGTTTTTTATTATCTTGATATTGTATTAATATTGGTATAAGAAGATGGGACGTAAATCTTCCTGATGGACTGATTTATGGAGACAAGTGAGCTCAGCGCTGACGAAACTGATTGAAGAGTTTCTTCCAGAGGTTGAAGGCGGGGTTGCTTTTAATTAGGATGGAAACAGAACGTTTGGAATAAAACACACTCGTATTAATCTGGCTTTAACTCTTTTGTATCCTCCACACCTGGAACACATCCTACATCTTGCATCATACATCCTACATCCTACATCCTGCATCATACAACCTACATTCTACATCCCGCAATTAAGTTTAGTGTAAGTAGAAAAAAAAATTAAATTTCTGAAAAATAGTGTCATGAATAATTTAACATGATAGAAAATAATATTATAGAAGTAGCATACATTTAACCTTTGTGTACTTAAGATCCTTTGATAGTTTATGTACACTTTGGTCAGTAGGTGCCAGGTGCTAACTATTTAAATAGCTGAATAGCTCACAACCTCATCAAAAATAGACGTCATGATGTGTATCTGATGGTCTGCAGTCAACTTGTTATAACTTGAACACGATTGTTCCTGTGTCTTGATGACAAGTTGGCGTAACACACGCTCCAGTTGACCACTTTTCTAAATGAGGTTTCAGTTGAAACCGGCTTGAAGCTGAGGACGGAGTCAGCCAAGCGCTCGCTCGCTCGTAGAGTAGCGCCATGCACTCATCAAGTCAGCCATTATCACAAGATGCAGAGAAGGACAAGGTTGTCTCTTGCTTTGCTGGCGTACACAGCCTTTAGCAACAATCTTTACTATAGGAACATAATTTAACATCAACCATGAAAATAAATAACTTCTCTGTTTTTATTTCGCTGGAGCTACCAACAGCAGTGTCTGCTCTGGTCTCCTGATATATATACAACAGTGTCTGCTCTGGTCTCCTGATATATATACAACAGTGCCTGCTCTGGTCTCCTGTTAGATATACAACAGTGTCTGCTCTGTTCTCCTGATAGATATACAGCAGTGCCTGCTCTGTTCTCCTGATATATATACAACAGTGCCTGCTCTGTTCTCCTGATATATATACAACAGTGTCTGCTCTGTTTTTCTGATATATATATATACAACAGTGCCTGCTCTGTTTTTCTGATATATATATACAACAGTGCCTGCTCTGGTCTCCTGATATATATATATACAACAGTGCCTGCTCTGTTCTCCTGATATTTATACAAAAGTGCCTGCTCTGTTCTCCTGATATATATACAACAGTGTCTGCTCTGTTTTTCTGTTATATATATACAACAGTGCCTGCTCTGTTCTCCTGATATATATACAACAGTGCCTGCTCTGTTCTCCTGATATTTATACAAAAGTGCCTGCTCTGTTCTTCTGATATATATACAACAGTGCCTGCTCTGTTCTCCTGATATATATACAACAGTGCCTGCTCTGTTCTCCTGATATATATACAACAGTGCCTGCTCTGTTCTCCTGATATATATACAACAGTGCCTGCTCTGTTCTCCTGATATATATACAACAGTGCCTGCTCTGTTCTCCTGATATATATACAACAGTGCCTGCTCTGTTCTCCTGATATATATACAACAGTGCCTGCTCTGTTCTCCTGATATATATACAACAGTGCCTGCTCTGTTCTCCTGATATATATACAACAGTGCCTGCTCTGTTCTCCTGATATATATACAACAGTGCCTGCTCTGTTCTCCTGATATATATACAACAGTGCCTGCTCTGTTCTCCTGATATATATACAACAGTGCCTGCTCTGTTCTCCTGATATATATACAACAGTGCCTGCTCTGTTCTCCTGATATATATACAACAGTGCCTGCTCTGTTCTCCTGATATATATACAACAGTGCCTGCTCTGTTCTCCTGATATATATACAACAGTGCCTGCTCTGTTCTCCTGATATATATACAACAGTGCCTGCTCTGTTCTCCTGATATATATACAACAGTGCCTGCTCTGTTCTCCTGATATATATACAACAGTGTCTGCTCTGTTTTTCTGATATATATATACAACAGTGCCTGCTCTGTTCTCCTGATATATATACAACAGTGCCTGCTCTGTTCTCCTGATATTTATACAAAAGTGCCTGCTCTGTTCTCCTGATAGATATACAACAGTGCCTGCTCTGTTCTCCTGATATATATACAACAGTGTCTGCTCTGTTTTTCTGATATATATATACAACAGTGCCTGCTCTGTTCTCCTGATATATATACAACAGTGCCTGCTCTGTTCTCCTGATATTTATACAAAAGTGCCTGCTCTGTTCTCCTGATAGATATACAACAGTGCCTGCTCTGTTCTCCTGATATATATACAACAGTGTCTTCTCTGTTTTTCTGATATATATACAACAGTGCCTGCTCTGTTCTCCTGATATATATACAACAGTGCCTGCTCTGTTCTCCTGCTAGATATACAACAGTGTCTGCTCTGTTCTCCTGATAGATATACAACAGTGCCTGCTCTGGTCTCCTGGTAGATATACAACAGTGTCTGCTCTGTTCTCCTGATATATATACAACAGTGCCTGCTCTGTTCTCCTGATATATATATACAACAGTGTCTGCTCTGTTCTCCTGATAGATATACAACAGTGTCTGCTCTGTTTTCCTGATATTTATACAACAGTGTCTGCTCTGTTCTCCTGATATTTATACAAAAGTGCCTGCTCTGTTCTCCTGGTAGATATACAACAGTGTTTGCTCTGTTCTCCTGATATTTATACAACAGTGTCTGCTCTGTTCTCCTGATATTTATACAAAAGGGCCTGCTCTGTTCTCCTGATATATATACAACAGTGTCTGCTCTGTTCTCCTGATATTTATACAAAAGTGCCTGCTCTGTTCTCCTGATATATATACAACAGTGCCTGCTCTGATCTCCTGATATTTATACAACAGTGCCTGCTCTGTTCTCCTGATAGATATACAACAGTGTCTGCTCTATTTTCCTGATAGATACATCACAGTTTTGTTCTCCACCTCTTCTAGTCTCTATACCCCAGCTACTCTCAGCTCTGAATGACGGTATGGAAACCTGCCATATGTCTGCTGCTCTCATGATAGATATATAACAATTTTTCTGTTCCCCTGATAGATATATATATATATCACAGTGCAATCCCTCACTTTTCTCTTGTGCATTGCAAGCACGACGCCTTGTACCTCCTGGCCACCAAGGTGTATATGGAGAGGTACAAATGGTATACATGTGTTAATGTGCTAATGAGTAACAACTGGTCCGCGAGTCCATCTGAAACCCATTACCAGTATTTGTGACATGTCCAGCCACACCTCGTGACGGGGCTGGTACAACACCAGCAACACTTGGTACAACTCGACCGTCACGAATAGCTGCTAAATATAACATTTCTTATATCAGATGGTGGCAATTGTAATTACATAGAGTACTATCTCAGTTGATGACAAAGAGAAATGAACAATCACTCGCACGATTACAAATAAAACTTTGTTTATCTCACAAAAATATTTTTCCAAATGTTTCAAATGCTGCAACATTTAAAGCATGTCAGGAAAACACAAATTTGTCCAGGTACGCTGAACGTAAGTTATTAACATATTATTTTAGGTGATAAGGATTAGGATGGTAGTTTTTGGAAAATGTGCCCTTGTTAACGTGGAGAGAGAGTGGGAAATATTTAATTACAACTCACGCGTGGAAAATTACCTTTCAATACACTTGACCTAGATTTGAACCCCGACCTTCCCTATGGCGAGCCTGGTGCCTTGTGATAGATGATTGGTGTTCTCAAGGGTCTTTGGTTGGCTATAACACTGTGTTTAGAAATTACACGTTTCAAATCCAGTTGAAAAAACCCCGTATCTTATCAAGGTACAGCCCAATTTTTATAGGAAGTACATTTTAGAAAGTATAAACATTGATAAAGTTATTATTGTTATAGTATCTATCACAAGTGAGTCAGTTTGTAAGTTGTGTGACGTGTTATTGTAAATACTCAGGGAAATGATAACAAATATATTCAGAGGAAAGTGACTTGTAGTTTGTAGTTACAAGTTCACGCTCTGTAAGAGTCTAGTAGACAGTCCTCGTGGCATAGTGGTACGAAGACTGTCAAGTTCTATACAGACACAGCTGGTCTTGTTCCTACTGTTGGATGCTTAGTATTCATGTACTAGGTTAAATGTATTTAAAGTATCACTTGTATATTCACTTGTATATTTATTTATTTATGTCGCTAGAACTCCGTGTTTAGAAAGTGCCCATTAAAACCCCGATAAACAGGAACAATAATATTTAACATGGGCTCAACAAGTGACGCTGTCCAAACACCCGACCAGCCTTTAAACAAATATGCAGTTATAATTGGCTGAACGCGCCTATTTGCTCTTTAGTCTGTTGTGCTACAAATGTTAATTAGGACAAACTTAATGACATAATTGGAACTGTAAAATATTAATACCAAAATCATCAGCTACTAACCCACCCAAACAATTTTTATAATACATGGCTAGTTTTGTTGAAATATCACACTTCAAATATTGTTTTTAATTTTCTTAAGCTTAATTTATTTCCTAATCTAACTATTACTATTATCACTCTCTATAATGTTGGTGATCTAAAAAGCAGTCACCAAAACAGTGATAACAACTAGTGCTTGTAAGTACTGTGACAGACCTGATAACTAAAATGCTGTTTAGAAATCAACTCCCACTGAATAATCATCATCAACTGTTTAAAGCCTGTGGCCGGGTCAGTTTAGTAAAATGCCTCCATCTTCTGGTTCAGTATTTAACCTAAATACCTCAAAGTTATTTATCAAGTTTTGTGCTCAAAAACACCAAACAGATGTAAGCCATATTTTAAAACGGCAACTTATAATCTTAACATAACTATTCTATAATATACCAAACTCTATCCCACCTAACTTAACCTAACTTAAACAATTATTAATCAACCTTGTAAGTCTTACTAAAGATATAATCCAAACAAAACGAGTTTTAAGTAAATTCCGCCAAGAAACAACTTCAAACGAATTTAAATAACTTAACGAAACTTTATCGGTACCTATTTAATAAGCTAGATTTATATTATATTGTTTTCAAATAAGCGAACTTTTCTATAAAATACCTAACTTCATCAAAACCTAAAAGAATAACAGAACCACTTTACTTAACTAAGCTTACCTAAGCGGACTTAATCCTACCTAAAACGAACCCGACCTTGGTATAGAAAGTTTGTCTCTATAACCAGAGAGCTTACAATAACGCGTGTCTAACGCTTCGTTGTAAACTTGCCTTGTTATTCTATATCAATTGGCGTTACATTGTAAAAATAAATAGGCCCAAACAATCAGGTCATGAAATTACTCTCGCATCTAATAAAATCATGAGATGTACAAGTATTCAATGAGTCAATTAAACATTCAAAATATCAAGACTGAGTTTTAAAACGTTATATCAATAAATCAAATTAAAAACTCTAATATACCAATTTATCTGTGTCTTCTTGCCCTTTGTGAGCTACAATTCGCAATACATGAAGTAATGCAATTATTTATGTGGACATTTGCCGACCGTTAGTATAAGACTCTGCTAATAATAGAGAAACAGTTTAGTTCAAATATCTACAGTGTGACGTCATTTTTTTTTATCTTTTGACCTACTGTCAATATCTAACACTAATTTGACACTATTTGACATATTACAGTTATATGCCAACCCCATGAAGAATTCATGACGAATTCATTCAATACAAGTGACCCATTATCAACAAACAAAATAACTCAAACACTCTCATGAATGTATTCGGTGTCAAATAACTGTTCGGTGGACATACGCATGAATATAACCCTCTCTCTAGTGATGCATTCATTCTACTCGTCCTGTACTCTTATTTGATATTATTTAAGTCTCTAATATACATTAACCCTCCTCGGTGGCGTAGTAGGCTAACGCGCTAGTTTCGTGTTGAGCTAGACTGCCGAGGATGGGGAGATTAAGGTTCTAATCTCAGCCGGGGGAACTGGGGGTGGTTTTCCCTAAATTGTTCTACACTCTCCCTCCACGCAAATGCGGGTTCACTTCCTCTAAATTTAACCTTCTCAATTAATTAATTAATTGAAAGGAACGCCTAAGAATAAGTTATAAAGAGGTTTAAATGAATAAAGAAAATCAGGTACATACTTATAAAGTATTTGATTTTCTTTATTCATTTAAACCTCTTTATAACTTATTCTTAGGCGTTCCTTTCAATTAATTAATATCATTATTCTCCTTACTAAATCACCATGAATTTAATAAACCTTCCCAATTCCTAATCCATTAGCGTAATTAGTACTTAATCATATAAACCAAAAGGGTAGTAAGACGCGGTGTTAAATAAAAATAAATAAATAAATATACATTACTTGAAGCAGTGAACCTCCTAATCCTGTACTCTTGGATCCTAAGGTTTAAGTAGTTGATAATCATTAGTGTAAAGTAATATATATTTCTCCGTAATTTATTATTGTTATTGTTATCATGATACTACTATAATACTGATATTAGGCCTATAATTACCAACTATATGTCTATTTATGTATGAGTCGCTATTTTATTTCCCCCCAAGCAATATAACACAAACTATGAGTTGGATGCTTGTAGACTTTCATTGGAGATGGAAGAACCTTGGCGTAGGCTCCTGATGAGGATATGATACTACATGTTGTACAGTTGTGTAATGCATGTTGTATTTTCATCAAATACAGGGGAACACTTGTTTCACAACAGAACAGACGCTCTCAGTCTGTAAAGTTTAATAAACACAGATACTTAAATATGTTTATGATTTATGTAGGTGACTCTTCAGAACTACATTAATAATATTATTAATAATAGTAGTTCTAGTGTGCTATTGAAACGTGCGACTAAATTGCTCTTGATATGCATTGCTATCAGGCGGTAGTCTTGTCTTGTATGCTCTGTGGTTGACGGACAGATATAGGATAGTTTGTACTGAGGGTAGTTTGTACTAAGGATAGTGTGTACTGAGGGTAGTGTGTACTGAGGGTAGTGTGTACTGAGGGTAGTGTGTACTGAGGGTAGTGTGTACTGAGGG
>CABFWB010001620.1:0-11519 GCA_902151455.1 Timema bartmani
AAAAAATTAGTCTCAGCCGCAAGTTTTTTGAACGAACTATTTGGAGATTAGATCAATCACACTAGTTCTCCACATGACCGATGGATGCGCCACTTACAGTTCATGCACGGTCGGTGTCCATGTTAGACAATAACATTTTCGTGTTCTGTGTATTGTGTAGCCTGTGCTATGAGGCCACGTAATTTGTTTATAGTTACATATACATTGGCGTGTTTAATTTGTTTCTATTTTTAGATTTTTTTTTGTATGTGTTAAAACGTTAGAAATTTGATAATGCCCAAAACAATGTCATTAAAACTAATTTCGAAGTCTTAAAGTTCATTTGTGTAAGTGAAAGTTAATAAATGAAAACATTGAGAGAACAATTAGGAGGACTGCAGTTGTAACTACTGTAGTGTGAACTAACGTTCAAAAATTGATTTAGGCCTATATCTTAATCTGAATCAAACACTGTTTGGTAAATATTATCAAACCATCAATAGTATTTTGTTCAAACTAATAAATCATACAGGATTTTTTATTTATTTATGCTGCTCTCCCAATCATTCTCCCCCCCTAAACACCCTCCCAGTGGGGTTTACTCAACCTAACTTAACCGGGACATAACCTAATTTTGACCCCTCTTCCTTTTCCCCCATAAAAAAAAATTCCGGTATCCCTGAGAGCATAGTATGGATATTTCATATTTAATTTTTTGCATTTAATTTTTTTTAATTATATGGGGAAAAATTCTTTAATTCAATATTATTAGGTACTAAACTTCCTTGAATCTTGGGGGCTACTTGATAGCCCCGCATGAACCACACTTTTATACGTTAGGCCAGGTGGTTATTGAGGCGAAGTAGTTTTTAAAACTTAATTCTCTTTTGTTTGTGACATTTTGCCACTTTCCTAAAGTATTATTATATTAAATTAAATCTAGTAGCTTTCATTAGCCTCTTTTGGTAAATGTTTAGTTCAGTGACGTATCTCGGAATATTTCCAGGGTATGCAGATTTTTTTTTGCGTCACGTCGTCTTACTATCGTTCGGACTATCCGCATATTTATATTAAAAAGTTAGGGATGAAGAAGGTATAATTTAGAATAAATGCACTTGCATTTATTTAGAGAGTGGGAAAACATTTCGGAACAAATTAAAAATGGGAAACAAATCAGGAAAAATCACCCTCAGTACACCTGACTGGGATTAAAACTCCGATATCCCCGTAAACGGCAGTCCCAGTCTATTGCGAGAGCGACGCCTTAGAGGCTTAGACCATTTGACCACCGAACTTTACTCTTGAATAAAGAGAACAAAAATAATAATACCAAAAATTGGGGTATTAGAGAGAGTGGTGGCAGGGAAAGAAGCATGTGTCGAATCTGTCTTCATGTGCGAACGTGTGTGTAGATTGAAGACGGATTTCCTCTGAAGAGTTTCTCACGGCGTCTCCAGACGGCGACGGATGGCGGAGTGCTCGCTTGGCCCTGGGGGGGCGTAACAGGAAGATGGTCATTCCACTTCAATCCACTCCCCAGCCCCCATCCCCCTCTTTCTTACCCTAACACATCACCTTTCACCCCACTACTCTCCCCAACCCTTGCCACTTTGAGACACCGTACAAGTCTTTTCAGCAGCGTGACAAATATCTCGCACTCAGCTACAAGGGAAGAAGATGGGACTTTTTATTTCAGCAGCTTTCAACATTTTATTTCCTGCATCCGGGATTCAAGCTGAGCTGTTATGAAACGAACTGCTTAAGCGCTTTGTAATATTGACACCCCTTACAGTAAACCTTCTACAATGTAGTGTCGAGGAGTGACGCCAAAGGTAATCGTAGCTTGTTGAAACAATAACCCATGATAATTATGTTCTCGACTTATCGTTGCCCCATTTGACCAATAATTCGTATGCCCGTATTCAAGAACGAGGTTGAATGAAACAGAAATTGAGAGCTGAGTAACAGCAAAGTAAAGATCAAATCAACTCATTTCTACTCCATTCAACCTTCAGTTTCGCTCAGCCTCGTTTTTGCATACCGGCGCCCAAAGTTCCACGCTACATACCTCACATGGGAATGTATTTTCCTTTATGCCTGACCAATGAGTGTTCTACTGAGGGATAGGAACATATCACAGGTACAGTTTGAACTGACTTTGCTTAACCTGGTCACACTCCACGACACGCCAGTGGAAAATTCACCATGGTGGAAAACCGATTGAAAACTGTTTGGGGATGAGTAAAAAGCCTTGCAGGACATAATCTACACACTATCAGACAACTCCACTCTGCCGGCTAATTTCCTAGTTCAAATAAAATGGGAACAGGTTATAGTGACAGACAATCTTTCTCTTGCCGTTTTAGGGGATTGACATTCTAAAATCACAGGGAGTTGGAGAAGGTATAGTCTGATCTCCATAGGAACCCAATTATTTGAAAATTTGAAACTCATGTTGCCACAATGGCGGGGAAAAAAATTTACAATTGTTTTTACATTTTTAGCCAGTTTGATTTGTAATGTAAATATTAATAAGTCTATAAAGCAATCCATAACGAAGTATTATTGGAAACTTTTGATACATTTTTAGATGAACTTTTCAATTAATAAATCAAATAAGATGTATTTATACTATGCCAAATTTTAGTGACATTCAATAAATGTTGGTGGTTGGAAGTATGGCTTCCTATAAAAATCAGGGCTCAGTGTCATTTAAATGGTACGTAATACACCCTTTGATAATGTTTATTTTATATTGATGTCACCCACCTCGGTGGCGTAGTTGGCTAACGCGCTAGTTTTGTGTTGAGCTTGACTGCCAAGGACGTGGAGATCGAGGTCGGGTGAACTGGGGGTGGTTTTCCTAAAGGGTTTTCCACTCCCCCTACACGCAAATGCGGGTTAATTTCCTCTAAATTTAACCTAATCAATTCCTAATCCATTAGCGTTATTAGTAATTAAGCGTATAACCCGAACGTGTAGTAAGACGCGGTGTTAAATAAATAAATAAAATAAATAATATTGATGTTAATGGACAGTGTAGTTAAGCAATGACTATAAAATGCTACAATATACAGGATGTTTCAGTGAAATAGTGCACAAATTAAACAGGATTTAGGAAGCTCCACCGAACATTTAATGAAATCGGGGACAAAATCATACCGGCACATTTAGTCTTATCAGAGACAGACTTAGACATTTAAGGACGAGTGGTCACTTTGCAGTAGGCCAGTGTCGTTTCATGTTGTGGTCCATTACCAGCTAGTTTAAAATGTACCTGTGATATGTTCCCATCTCTCAGTAGAACACTCATTGGTCAGGCATAAACAGAAATACATTCCCATGCAAGGTATGTAGAACATAATCTTTGTTTTATTGGTCAAATGGGGAGAGAATGGGAGAGAACATTTAACAGGTACAGTTTTAACAACCTCCACTTATTCTGGAAGTACTCCATACCACGCCACTGCAATCTCCTTTAAATTTCCACTCACATTCTTATTATTTCCTTGGTTTAGTGTTTTTATATATTTATATGCTTAGTACTATCCTTCCAGGCTATCAGAATTTAACTACACTACGGGGGTAAGGATGAGGAAGCTATTATTTTGAAGAAATGTAGTGGATAGCCCTCACAGGTACAGTCCAATTCCCATATAAAGGGCCTTTTTAAACATAAAAACATATTTTTTGTGGCCAAAATAATTGATAACATTTTACTATTTAATTATAGTGTTATTTTGTAGGTATCAATAATATCTATCAAAAGTCACAACTGAAGTTCACATGACTTGACGTATGAATACGTGAAATTAGATCTAGTAGCTTTTATAGCGGTCAATTAAGGTTGTTTCTATGAAACAAAAATTACATTACTTTTGATTGATCTGGGAAAATTGTTGTATTTCTTCCGATCAATGTATTTTATGAGTTTACTTATGGTAAATCCTATAATATTTTATTCAAACTGTTTTATAGTCACAGCTCTATGCATTTTAAGTACCCGCTGAGATATTAACAAAGGCAACTCATTATAGTAGTTGGTTTGGGAGGGTATTGCCCTGAGGTTTTTAACACCGAGATATCTCCAAGGGATAATCTATTTTTCATTCTCGTCCACCCAGTTGACATTATTAAAATAACTAAAACACAGCATAGGTACATTTTTTTTCTTCACTAAACAAACATGAAAAAAGAGTAAATAAATAATAATAATAATAATAATAATAATAATAATGTTGAGCTGGGAGAAGTAGCAGACTACTAATTAAATTATATTTGAAGGAAGGATGGGATATGGGTGAGTGCGTAGAAAGAGGGGGAAGATGTGCCAATAAAAAAAATCACACAAGCAGTCCTAAAATGTAAATAATACAATATGTAACTAAATATCATTTATATCTGTGAACTCATTAGTCTCAGCATTAAGATTATATTACTTTTGTTTAATTATCTCATCTGGCATTGTTCTGACAAACGTAGTAATAATATATGTGACCATCTCCATGGTGGCCAATTATAGTGCTTGTGTATGTGTATGGTTCCCAGATTTTGACACATGAATAAACTCCCCTGCGTCTTAAGATAGATTAGAAATTCACTCAAGCTACACCACTGCTTAAACTTATTTCAACAGATATTAAAACGAGAGTGGAAACAAAACAATTATAATTTGTTAGTTTTCGTCTTTACTGGAATCATTGGATGAGTTTTGTATTTTGACGTGAATACGTCTTTAAATTTGCTACCATACGGGGGCAATCCAATGATAACCTAATGATAACAAAATCGGGGGATACAGTTTGGTGTTGTAGTTTCGAATCTTTCCTCTACATCCAAAATTAAATTATACCACTGGATAGCTAAAGGATCAAAGAATTCATTACAATAAGCGAGAACAGTGACGCATCGCGCGCGGTGGAGGGGGAAGCGCCGCCATTTTGAGGTTATTTTGCTGCGTATCGAGACTTGCAATTAGTATAACTTTTGACTCGGAGAAGTTACGATGTTCGTTTAAGTTTTAATCGTCAGCTGTTACATAAACGTATTCACGTACAACACACGGCCGTGTCCATGACACAGCCACACCCCATTGTCTTTCAAGCCTAGGTCTGAGTATTCATATACACTCATACAAGTTATAATTTTTAAGTATGATTTTTTGTTTATGTAAACTTATAACCTTAGTAATTGCCTGTTCTTTCGAAAAAATCATTTTCTACTCATTTTACTTCTTGACAATTTCATTGATTTAAAGGATATTAGAGGAATCAATTTTTTTTTGTGCTCCAAATTTTACTACCCTCTCGGTGTGTCCGCATATTTACACTAATAGGGTAGAGATTAGGGCTGTAGGACGTTTGGCACATTCCCTATCTCTCCCCGCCAAAAAAATCCGACCCGTTTGGACCAATCTATGTAGCACGTTTGAATCAGTATTAGTAAGTAAATGGTAGATCTTTTGGACAAATCAAGATATGATGTCTGGACTAAGGATGAACATTTATGCAGACCTAGCCTAAAATAATCTAACTCAACATAACATAATCGACAAGAAATAACCTGATTTTGATTGGAAAGAGAGTTTATAAAATACAAACATATTTTATTGCAGCAAATATTGATTACATTTTACCATATTAATTTTGTTATTTCATAGGTATTGATAATATCTATCAAAATGCAGATAACATGACTTGATGTATGAATATATTAAAATTGTTTTAATAACAAATTTTTTTTTAGCACAGCGTCTTACTACCCGTTTGGGTTATACCCTTAACATAATCCTTCAACTTTGCAGAACTAACTTATAGCTAATCCAACCTAATTATCAGGTGATATCCTTTCATTTTTGCAGACCTAGCATAACATAACATAACCTAACATAGCTCTGCAGCGATTGAACAGACACTGGCTTTAGAAACACGAGTCGGAAGTAAACAAACACAGAAGGTAGTATTAACCGGTGTTTTCACAACTGCGAATAACGTCTTATGACCAACCTAGTCCGAACAAGCCGTGTATTTCAACTAGGATAGTCCCAGATTGTGCCAAACGTCCTACTTGCGGGATTAAGGAGGTAGACTTGAGAGGAAATATACTCGCATTTGCGTGCATAGAGAGTGGGAAAAAATTTAGGAAACTGACCTTATTACACCCTACCAGGATTCGAAACCTCAATTCCCCGCTCACGACAAATCAGTTTAATGTGAGAGTGGTACCTTAGACCATGCGACCATCGATGCGGCCAAATCATTTATTTGATTAAATAATAATTATTAATTGAAAATCAAGGTATCTTTCGTATCAAAAATTAATATTTTCTTTAAATACAATACAATATATATTTAGCCGCAAACATTTATACTTAATATAAATTTTGTTGTAATTTATATATAAATCATTCGGTAGGTCTTTATTTGTTGGTTGACATGTTATTTTCAAAAAACTTGTTTTAACTTTGGAAGTTAAATTACATGTCTACCTGGAAAAAAAAAGGTTGGTTTTGGAAATAAAATAAGTTAATACTAAAAGCAAACGATCATAATTTTTGTCTGTACAGTAATTGTTTTACTGTATGAAAAATACATGTAATATAAAAAAAATATAAACATTAATGAATTCAACTTGAAATACAGCCTCACATATAGGCATGTAAAATAAAAAGATTAATTGAAAATTGGGTGAATAATTTTTAAATTTGTCAATAGAGGTAGTTTCAAATGTCGACAAACATGAAATATTAGCCTATCATTTATTGAAATAATATTTAAAAAGTTGTGAAAGTTTGTTCCATTAAAATCTATAAACATGTTTACAAATAATTCTACCACTAAGAAAATACTGGGAAAGGTTAAGTTGATTATACTTAATAAATACATATTAATAACGCTTTCATAAAGAAGAAATCTTAACGTTTAACAATATAAGCATAAATTATAGCCTAGAATCAGTGGCGTTAGGTATAATAAAACGGCACCTTAGCGTTGGTAGCCCCTTACTACACCACTGATTTTATCACATTTAGATTCATCCTTGAATTAAATTAAGCCTTCACATTCACAATAAAAATTAATATGAAGTGACTAGGTGATGAGCTACTTTAAATACTATCCCAGCCATTCACTTATAACATCATCAGATGATAATCGAATAACAATCCCAGATGAAAATTCAAAAATAACGAAAAAAACATTCACGCCACATTTATCTTTAGATGGCAATTTCCTCCATTGAAGTTCATTGTAGTCGTCGGCCATCTTGAAAATCAACGGAAGCACCCCCCAAGTCAGCCAGCCAAGTTTCTTCATTGTTGGCAAGTTTGTGTGGCCGTTTGGCCAAGGATTTCATCAGTAGCGAGAGAAGGTCGGTCATTAGCCAAGTCCACGACGAATAGTAAACAATAGATCCTTCAACGTCTTGCTTGCAAACTTCTACTGTTTGGTTGCTGGAATATTGGATCCCAAAGTTGTTGGAACTTTGGGTCGCGTCTCGACTCACTTTGTCTTTGCCTTGATTCAAACTAGTGAAAACTTGCTCTTTGGATTATGTTGCCTAGCAGAGTCGCATATCTCCATAATTTCTGTAACAATAGAGATAACACCATTTAACGACTTTATTTTGAAAAATTTACTAGGGTATTTTTACATTTCATAACTAGTAGTTTTTTGAATAATAGACCTCACTTCCTTCATTCAAAAAATGCTAAGATTATCCGTGATATTTATAGGAAGCCCACTTTCATGCATCAACATTGATTGAAAGTCACTAACTAAAATGTGTAATAATTCTATAAATATGTCTTATTTGATTAATTAATTATAAAGTTCACCTAAAAAGTTATCAAAAGCTACCAATAATACTTCCTTATGGATTACTGTATAATTTATTTTTACATTACTAATAAAACGGACCAAAAATGTAAGTACAATTGTAATATTTTTATCTCCGCCAGTGTGGCAACATGATTTTCCAGTTTTCAAATAACGGGCTTTCTATGGAAATCAGACTTTATAACATCTTAAAAATAAGTCATGCTCTTATCGTTACTAAGTCTTAACATTTCTCTTTGGATTTCAACTTGAGATATCACCCGTAATTTCTCTTTGGATTTCTACTTTAAATATCTTCCGTAGATTCTATTTTGATTTTAAGTGGATATTTTCCCTCGGGGATTAAGTTAAACAGAAAACAAATTAATCCTATATTCAATAGTACATCATATTCACTGAACATAACCGTTGGTCAGGTAGTTTAAGATGTCAGTCTCACAATAGATGTAGGAAAAAAAAACCTACGTCATTTGGCCTAGGTTCAATTGAATGTACCTGCCAAGTTTAGTTAAAATTGGCCTATGAATTTGACAGTAATCGCAGAACAAACAATCAGACAGATAAAATTCCAAACGGTCGAGTTAAAACCAGACCTTACTCCGCTAATTCAACAATTAAAAATATTATTGATAGCAAACAATTACTTTACAAGCCTTTTAGAATACAACGAATATTTAACAACTGACATACCCTTACAGGTGTTTGACACAGTCTTGAATTTGTTTTTAACACTTAATTTTGTAATTTGAGAAAACATTTTACATCACTCTATGAATTAACAATTTTTTATTTTAAAATAAATATTTTTGTGAACATTGTATAATATTTTCGTTGTTAATGATTAAAAAGCTACCTGCTTCGATGACCTCGTGGTCTAACGCGCTACTCTTGGAGAAGGCTATACTGCCGATGACGGAGAGATTGAAGTTCGAATCTAGGTCGGGTGTGCTGGGGGTGATTTTTCCTAAATTGTTTTCCACTCTCCCTTCACGCAAATGCAGGTACACTTTCTATTAATATAGCCTCTAAAACCATTAGAATAACTGGTACATAAGCGTGTAAACCGAACGGGTAGTAAGACGTGGTGCTAAAAAAAAGTATTAATTAATATTTATCATACATAAATGAAAAATAACGTAAATATGGATTTTTTCCGTGTGTGTGTAAACGTATTTAATTTGAATTAAATTAGTTGAAAAGTGACATCTGAACACGCTAATTGATACTGTATGCTAATCCAAGGGCCCCGGGTTCAATTCCTGTATCTAGGTTCATTTTTCAACTATACCCTGATTTTGGTGGGAAGAACAGTAGAGAAAATCAAAACATATTTCTTTGCGGCCAACATTGATAACATTTTCTTATATCATTTGTTTTATTTGATAGGTATTGATAATATCTATCAAAAGTAACATCTGCAGATGACATGACTTTATGTATGAATATATAAACATTGTTTTAGTTACTTTAGTAACTAACTTCTACTGTTCTTCCTACAAAAATCATACTATAATTTAATTTACATTATTAGTTAAGTTTCAATAAACAGTCTAAGGTACTTTTCTAATAGTGAAAATATTAAGGAACGTCGTTAACAATATCTATTTTAGAACAAACAATAAAAAGCTAATCCAAAGAGCAATAATGGCTTCCCAACACAAAATACAATGTTACAGATAATTCAAAGCTAAATTGAACACCCTGAAACCCAAACTTTACCCACTCAACCTTTTCTCCAAGATTTGGTAGTTTTTATTTTATTTTTAGCATTGCGTCTCACTACCCGTTTGGGTTATGCGCATATATATAATTACGCTAATATGTAAGATATGAGGAAGGTTGCATTTTATAGGAAGTTTAGTAGCATTTGAATGGAGGGAGAGTGGAAAACCATTTAAAAACGCCCTCTCAGTACACCCAGCTGAGATTCGAACCCCGATATCCACGTCATCGGCAGTCTAGTCAATTGCGAGAGTGAAGCGGGTCATTTGACCACCGAAGCGGGTTCGTTTAGTATTTGAAGTCACTGTCATAATTATTGTCAATTCATGGTAGCTTGACCCTTTTCTGACATTTTAAAGCTATTAAAAACAGTTTCATCTCAAAATGTGTTTCATCACTTTGAATAGTGATGTAACTCAATTTCACTTGTCCGAGTGAAGAAAAGGACTTTTGAAATAGATTAATACGGAAGCATTTTTGATAACATTTTTAAATGTCAAATAATCATAGAACCGACCCCATAAAAATATATCTCTAAGCAAAGGACTGCATCACATGAGGGGATGGAATTAAATCAGTTATGTTAAAAATAGGATTTTAAAAAAGATGTTAAGGAAAAACACTAAACAATTGAATGCCCTTTTTTCACAACATGTTTGTGTGAACAAGTTTGTATCATCATAAAAACTTTCGAAATAAATCGCCTGACGGTGGCAAATATTTAACCAAACTTAAACGGAGAAAATTTTAAAACACAAAAAAATATTATCATTCTTCTCTGAGAAGACCAAGAACTGAATGTCATGATTTCTGTATGTGTCGCTATATAATTAAAACAAATGTGACCAGCTTCGGTGACCACTTGGTTTAAGGCGTCACTCTTGCAATCACGGGGAGGTTGAGATTAAAATCCCAGTCGGAATGGTAGGGTGATTGTGAGATAAAATGGAGGACCTACAGTTTAACATGGGATCCGAACCACGGTGGAGGCCTGGCATTCCATACATTCACAAGTGATTTTTACTTAATGGGTTTCCATTTTCCCTTCACGTAAATTTGGGTACACTTCCTATAAATTCAATCTTCCTCATAAATAGCTCATTAGTATAATTATAACATATAAGTATAACCTGAACATGTAGTAAAACGCGATGCTAAAAAATATATAAGTGTGCGAGTGCGAAGGTACTTTTTTAAATGCAAGGCGAAGCGTGTAACATGCGAAGCAAAGTCGGAGGAAAAGTTTTTGTTGTTGACAAATAAGACCACTTTTTTGACTATCCATTAAGTGTATTTAGGTAGCTTGAACGTTTTAAAAGTAAAAACAAAACACTATATGTTATTTTTTGCTAACATATCTAAATGTATCTAGGCCTACGTTATAGACTTCATTTAATCACCAGTTGGTTTAGTTTAGTTTAGTTTAGTAGCTTCCATAATGAATTATCCTGTTTAGGGGACAACACTTGGATAGCTCAGTGATAAGAGCATTGACACATTAATCTAAGGGTCCAGGGTTCAATTTCTGTGTCCAGGTGTTATTTTTCAAATTTAACGAATATGATATTTAGATGCGGCTATAACCGTAATTAACAACTATAATAGCTTCGCTATTTAATTCATATTGTTATAAACATTATATTGTGTTGAAATATGTCATATTTAGTGAGATATTTAAAATCTTTTCATAATATATGGAAGTTTTTCTCCTCCAAAATGTTTCGAAGATGCGAAGGTTATTGTGGGTGTTGAAGTCGAAGCGAAGGAGATTTGACATTAACATTTTGTTGCTTCACACAAGCCTAACAATTAATTTACTTAATTTTGTATTCTTGTAAACAAAGTAACTTAACTTAATATTTGAAACCATGATATATTCATATATAAAAATTCTCTCATAGTCAAATATTACAATAAAATTTGTTTCTCTTTAGAATTTAAATTCTTTGTCGATTTAGCAACCTTTCCCCCCCCCCCCCCCCC
>CABFWB010001620.1:20562-53291 GCA_902151455.1 Timema bartmani
TATATATATATATATATATATATATATATATATATATATAGCCTAGGGATTAGGTCTATCTCCTAAAGACGCAAATCCGGATTTCACACGAAGTTTGTATCCAGTTGTTTTTAATATATTTTTTAATTTATAGCACGAGCTACGAGTATGTCCATGGCTCTGCCAGGTATCAGGATACGTTGCATCCGCCATCTTGGATTTTCCAAATTTAGTATTTTTATCATAAAGATATTATGCTCTTTAGTGTCCATACCAAATTTCAGCCCTCTATTATATCGGGAAGAGGGGAAAAGAGCCCTGAAAGGACAGAAAGAAACCACATGGATTTTATATATGCAACTTTATATATCAGGTCTGATGCTCTAGACCACATATATTGTTAACAGCTTTGTGAAACATCACTCTATCGTCAGTCAGCTGTTCGGTGACTTGCTTCCTCAGTCATTTGACGTCAATATTATGATCTTCAGCGTGTGTTGTCCGACAATGTTACATTTTGAAAGCTTTACGTGTTTTCAGCTAATTGCCAATCCATCATAATAAAGTCTTGTGACAAAAATTGATCCGAGCAGGCTTACCAATATTGTCGGCGAGTCTGCTCCGATGCACGCGAGCAGACGTACCCGCATCGCAACACGAACAAGTTTTATTTTCTCCCTCCTTGTCCGAAGGGACCGTGTCATCTGAAGGTAGGCGCATACTACGGCATAACACATCGGGCTTGTATCACTAAGCATCGACTCGGAATTTTCCCGATTTTTGTTTTTCGTTATGTTACCTGTATTTTAATACAACATAATGTAGAAATGAGCCGATTAGATCAACATAAAAATACGTCCCAAGACAATATGGCGTGGCAAGGACAAGTGTGAACCTACCTTAACCCGATTAATTATTTGTTACCATGAAAGTATATGTGTTTTGAGAAGGGTTAGAGGGGTCTGAGGGCGCAAAAATACCGTTGATGATCCCCAGTGTTGCCAACGACCATATAAGTGTTGTAGCTAGATTAGTACAAAAAAGTAGCTAGATTGTTGCTTAACGAAAAAGTAAAAGTCGTCAGATTTGTCGCCAAACAAAAAACGTAGATATTATTCTGAACTGAATGTAAGATACATCAGTGGACTGAGGTGATCCCCGGATCCGGAAAGATTTCCTTGCGATTTGTGAATGACATATATATAGTTTAGAGCTCTTCTGTAGACCGAAGTAATGCATTACAATACGGTAGTTCAAAAATCAAAATTCTACAGTATTAAAATTTAAAATAATTAACATGAACTTGACAGAAAATTAAGGGAAGTTGCCAATCGCCAGATTAGTCGCTAGGGGCTAAAAATGAAAACTAGTCGTTTCAGACCCGTAAACGTCGCTAGGTCTAGCGACAAAGTCGCTAAATTAGCAACACTGATGATCCCTTAACATTAAATGTAGGTAGTAATATTTTCCTTAATAATAACAACGGATTTTGAGACTGCACTTTCTGTAACAGCTGATTATATAAGCACGCGAATTACGAACTAGCTTAAATCTAGAACATATTAGTATTCTGGCTTTTGATTCATCGCTGTGAAAGGGAGAGCCCCAGTTTTATCGATTGAAGCACTTTTTTTTTTGTTTATTCCGGGAATTGTACCCAGGACTCTTAGTCTAATAGGGAGAGGCTTTACCAACTGAGCTAACGTACCTTACGTAAGTAGATATGCGCGTTCTAAATACCTCAATGGATTGTCGTCCAGATCCCATTTTGGATGGTTGGTTTAGTGCGACGATGAGATTTTTGTATTTTCAATTGATTGTGAAAGTTGTATGTCCCCGAAGTGAGCTCAGCTACAGATTTAGCGGTTCTTGGTTCAATTCTAAGCAATAGTTGTTCAAGAATATATTCGGTGGCGTGACGTGGAGAGTAGGCAGAATTTGTTTAAAGCATTGACTGTGAGTTGTTCTCATCACTCATTGGCAGGCATCAACTAACATACATTGCCATGTAAGGAGTGTAGAACAGAGCCTATGTATGGGTACAAAGTGAATGGGAACACATCCTGGGTACAGTTTTAACCAGTAGTAATTAATATGACTGAATAGACCTTATTCATTGTTAGAAAGTCTCCACATATATTTATCCATGTCAAATATTCATTTACTCAGATATAGATTTACCAAAATAATTTACATCTCAACGTTTCTATTACAAATTTGCAAATTTTTTGCTACTATTATGTATGACCATTTTAAAATGTAAAACAAATGAAGTTAAAATCATTAATGACCGTCTTTACTCCATGTGGTTAGTTCCGTTATTAACGAACTTATGGTTTTACACCAAAAAAAACCCCACATAATTTCATGGCTTACTATGTTTATTTTGATAAGAAATCGCTTTTTAAATCAGAATAAATATGACCTTTAAGAATAATCCATTCGTTTCACCTAAATAAATCAACCCGTCTCGGAGTGTAGATTGAAAGAGATAACAACATTAGTGACACGTTTCAATTAATAAAATGAAATATCATAGGTGAGAGTGGTTTATAACAAACGTTCACATAAGATAATGTGTGGCACAATAAAATCCTCGTCCTAATCTATCCAAACATAGATTTATTTGGCATTTATAAGCCCAAAGATAACCTTTCATGGCCTATTTTCCAAGCTTAGATGAACTAAACCTGCATCTAAAAAACAAACAAACCAAAACCACGCCCATTTAAACTCAGAACTAAGCAACGTGGTTTAGTTTTGGTGGCAAACACGTGTTTACCATTTTATGACGACTTGTTTGCTTGGCTTTTACCAAACAACTACATATGCGGGGTATTAAACCCGGCTAATGGATGGTAAAAAACAACAACTTGTAATATCTTTTTTATTTTTTACGAAGTGTAAAGCCCGTGGATATTTTTAAAACAAAAATTATACATGTGGTATTTTTCGTCATCAATCTGCCATACGTGACATATAAAGATTACCTGACATTTTCGATCAACTCTTGGACGTATAGAAAGTGTCTCCATTCAGTACCTTTTGTCAACACAAACTGGTATTTTCACAGAATTTAAGGCTATGAGCGATACTTTTTTTTTGACATCTGTCTTCTAAAGTATCCATAAAGGTTATACAAATAAAACATATACTTTTGTGTGCGCAGTTTGGTTTCTAGACCACAGAATAATACGACATATTGAAGTTCAATTAGAGAATAAAAAGGTGTTGATACTGATGTAAAAAAAATCATCACTATAAATCTGATAAAAGGTAAACAACAAAAAGGGTGGCTTGTTTGCTTTGTACTTAAATTATTGGGTTTTTTAAATACGAAAGCTAATATTGAAGTCGGTCGCTACGCGTCAATTTATTGGCTCTGAGCCCGTTTCCGAAGATTACATCCTGGAGCATATGCAACTTTTCTGCCTCCTGTTCGATCAGGATCATCAATTTAAAACACGTACCTAGAGTTTGACGCAAAAATGGAGTCACCATATGTCACATATGTTTAATTTAATACCTGCAATGTTATTTTGAGTTTATGTTAAAGCTAAACTGTTCCTTTTATGAACAATTTTATAAATAAAAGTAATAGGATTAGCTTAGTATTTGCCTGAAGGTTTTCTTGTGAAAGAATAATACGACATAATGCAATATTATGCGTCTATAATATCATCGAAATAAATACGTGTTTAGTCCCTTCCCTCCCAAAATTTGTAAATGATTTTATTTGATTCATTTGTAAACATTATACCTACATAATTTTAATAAATCTAAATAATATCTATTTATAAGTTAGTAGGATAAATTTAAACCATTTCTTGTTTAAAAAAACTTTTGTATCAAAATGATTAAACAGAATCAATATACAAATCAACTATACATAAAGATATTTCAAAAATGTGCTTAAATCTTATAGAGGTAAACACTACTATTTGTCCAGCGGCAACAGTGTAAAGTATGAACTGCTTCTTTTATTATTTACTATTTGTTTATATTCCTATGTATTTAAAATATTTTAAATTAAAACTCATTAAACAATATTGTACAGTAATTATGGTCTAAATGCAACCTAGATTTTCTGGTGGCTTTCAAGACTTTATCGAATTTTATAATTTAATTTATAACCTATAGTAGGATTTTGGTAGGAAGATACTTTAAAAAAATACAAACATTTTCTTTGTGCAGTCACCATTAATCTTACTACCTGTTCAAGCTATACGCATGATAATTACTTTATTGGGGTGAAAATGAGGAAGTAAGAATTATAGAGGTAAACTACCCACATTTGCTTGGAAGGAGAGTGGTAAACCATTTAGGAAAAAAAAAACACCCTCAGTGAATCAGACCGGGATTCGAATCCCAACCTTCCTGTCAACAGCAGGCCATTCTAATACGAGAGTGACGCCTTGGACCGATCGGCCACAGACGCGGGTGATAGCTGCAAAAAACGTAACTTTACGTATGAATACGTGACATTAGATCTAGTATTTTTTTAGCTGCCAAGTAAGGTTCTTCCTATTAAAATTGGACTATAATCACGCTATTAAATAATGTGAGTTACGCCTTCCGGGTCAAAGTGAAGGCCATTAACGCACATCGTAAAAACGAGGAATGTATTTCCTCAATATTTCATCAACACTGATTATAGAATCAGTTATGTTTTTTTCCGCTTTGCCATCTCTCTGGTTGAATCCTAGAGTAGTTTACAAACTATAACGAGTTTTAATCGGTCCGATCCTCGGAGGTCCGTGGTGCGTAGCACTTGGTCTTAGTTGCAGGAAAGAATAGTGATCAACGTACCACAGTAAGTCTACAATACAATTTTCATAGAAAGGGCCTTTTATAAAATACAAATGATTTTTTTGTGGACAAAATTGATAACATTTTAACTATATTATTACTGTTATTTTACTGGTATTGTTAATATCTATCAAAAGTGACACCTGAACATAACATGACTTGACGTTTGAATACGTGAAAGTAGATATAATAATTTTTAGAGATGGGTCGAACCCTTTATTTCTCAAACCCAAATCTTAAATTTTCTTTTGATCCTTAAATATGTACATTTATTTTATTTAAAGTAAAAATATTTAAAATTTAATTAAAAAATACTGTTTAAGGCAACCGACAAAAAATTCTCTTTCGTTTGTTATGTCTATTAAGTCATAAACAACAGAGAAAACATGTTTTATTTTTTTAGTAAAACTGTGTTAATAAAACGAAGATGTTTATTTTGTCTGTCAGGAGAATTGTGCGATATCTACCGCACACAGAGGTCTGAAATTTTAAAATTATTAGCTTCTGTGCACTAAAGTGCGCACCTCGTAGCCAGAATTTTACAATTTGGATTAAATTTGGTTAAATTAATTAAAAACCTAGTAGTAAGCAATAAAATAAAGAGATTTTTTTCTGTTAGTTTGAAGCAAAACAAAAATTTGGCGATAAATATACAATTTTGTATTTTTTTGTGTGTGTTTGTGATTTTATTATTCTCCAAAATACGCTTGTCTATATAGGCCTAATACCTTTTAATAATTACTTACAATTTTTATTTGAAGTCTAGGTCTTTATAACTGTATTCGAAATATGTATTAGAAAATTTTACAACTCTGGAATCTCTCGAATACCAAAGGATTTGAGCGTCCCAGCTCTAGTAATTTTTCTAGCTATGAAATAAGGTTGTTCTTATGTAAATTGAACTGTACACAACGTAACACCACTCACAGATATACATCTACTTCCGAACACAATACAACTCCAATCTTATTATTGACAGGATTCCATCCACTGGTAAAACAATCACATCACTAGAGTACTTTAATTATAAATTTTTTTTAAATCAGATTTTTGTAGTGTCTAAAACAAAATTAAAGCACTTCAATTTTTTCCGCCGTGTATTCACAACATTACGGGCTCAATACAGGAAAATGGGCCTATTTACATAATAAATTACTTCTATTGTTTACAGTGTTAATTAGCTACAAACTTAATGCAAGCGATAATTAGAGTGAACGAAAAAAAAATATTACTAAAATCGACACATAATGTTAAATATAATTTTAAGGGCCAACCTTTGTCATGCACCATTTTAAATTTAATTACAGTGTTACATTGTACACCGTGCTTATTAAGGTGAGATGGAAAGAAACGTGAGTTAAAGTCTTTATCTTTTATAGTTTTTACAGCAAAAAAACATTTTTTTCCCAGTGTTAATAAAATACAGTATTAGTGTTGTAGTAGTAATAATGTTATTAAAATACAGTAGATAAGTTTAGCTTAATGTTCTACGCGTGGTAATCTAAACAGTTCCTGAATATTTGTCATGGGCATGTTGGAGTTTGAACAGAAATTTTAAAATAAAGTTAAAAAGTCTTGATCAAATTCAGTTATGTTTATGATAAATATTCATTAACTGTTCATATTAATATATGTAGAAAATTAAACTAAATACATCTAATGAAGCATTATTTTACTAATTTTGGCTAAAAAAAATTGAAGTTACAGGGGAAATGGGAGGAGGGGTGTGTGTGTTGAGTCCAAGATAGTGCTGCCATCTGTTAGACAATCATGGTACCTTTATAATGAATTTTAGACTACAGTTAACATATTAAACTAATTAAAAAAAAGTATTTGCTGACGTCCTTATGGGGTTTGAGATATACAAGTTATTGTCCTAGAGAATGTGTGTATTATGGCTTTCCCCCTTTTCTCCTGTACCGTTCAATTGTAAATAACCCCGGGTCGGTGGCCGTGTGGTCTAAAGCGCTACTCTCATGTTGGACTAAACTGCAAAGACGGGGAGATCGGGTTTAATCCCGGTTGCATATACTGAGTTTTTTTTACCTAAATGGTTTTCGACTCTCCCTTCACGTGAATGCTGTTGCACTTCCTCTCAATTAAACCTTCTTAATTCCTAACCCATTAGTGTGATTAGTACATAGGCGTGTAACCCGAACGGGTAGTAAGACACGGTGCTAAAAAAATTGTTAACAAACATTTACTTTAACTAACGGGCTCTTTCATCCCACCTCAAAGACTGATTATTAGGGAGATGAGGTAGGGGAGAGTATTTAGAAGGAATGCACCAGCATTAACATTAAGAAATGGTGGATAAAACCAAAGTGATTAATCACCAAATGTAAAACTACTCTTAAGCACACTCGGCCGGGAATCGAAACCAGAATTCTTTGTTAAAGGAGATGTAATTGGAGTTTGATCCCTGCGATCACGTAGTCAATGACTGGGGGTGGCTCGTGGGATGTTACCAGGGCAAGGAAAACTTGACAGGACTGTACTAGTGAACCATCCCCACCTCACTATTCATTTGACCAGCCACACACAAAATAAAGTAACGAATGATCTATTTGATATTTATTGACTTTTTAGAGCAAGTTTGATACTGAATGGGAAGGAACAGCGAATCTATACGCATATGAAACTGTTTATGTGGTCGAATTGTCTAAGGCAGTAATGTCCAACCTTTCCCCGACTGAGGGCTGCATAATTTCTTGGGGAATCGGCCGGGGGCCAAACACAAGATTTATAGTACCTAATAGCCAAATATAGTACACACACATACCCATACACACACCCACACCTACCCATCCATAAATGCATACATTACACAATTAACATTATATTTACGATTCTGGAAACTACCCGGATGTTAGCGAGCATCTACGTCAGCTACAAAAGCCTAATTTGTTGTTTATTTCTGCAATTTGAAATATTTAAAATTGATCTGGTAGGCCTCACAAAATGCACTCGGTGGGAGGGGAGGGGGTGCACAGGCTGGATATAACTGTTCTAAGGTGTCACTCTAGAAATATACTGGACTGCCGATGACGGGGAGATCAGTGTTTGAATCCTGGTCTGGGGTACTGAGGGTATTGTTTTAATAAATGGTTTTCCACTTTTCCAAATTCTGGCACCCTTAAGACGGATTCACACTGAGAGAGCTGTGCGCCGACTGTGTGCAGGCTGTGTCGTGTCGCTACCATTCACACTCAGAGGACTGTGCGCAAACCGTACTGTGCGCCGGCTGTCCTGTTGTTCCCATACTCTGACTGTTTTGGTCACCGTAGTTACTTTTGACATTGAGTTTTCCCACTTTTTCCATCCAAATAACTTATTTAGTGGGAGTATCATCGTATTCTTTATGTTGCAAATTATATATTTGTATCAAAATGATTAAGTTTCCTTCTGCCATAATTACTGCACACGATAGTTGTGTTGGAATGTTCTCCAGGCATTGTCAGGTTGTCGTGAAAGTTCGCCTTTGCCGGAAGAAGCCGAACTAGGAGAAACGACACATGGTCAACCATGGGGCGCACGGATCTCAATCCGCACTGACAGGGCTGTGCGCCTACCATGCTGGACTGTCTAGACCGTGACCTTGGGAAAAACACTTTTGAATCAATCCAAGACAACACAGTTGGCGCACAGCCCTCTTAGTGTGAATCAAACGGTCTTACAGGGTTACTCAAATGGGAATGACCTATTCGAGATTGTCTGCAGCACGACACAGCCGGCGCACAGCCCCCTCAGTGTGAATCCGTCTTTACTCTTAATTCAGCCTTTTTCATTCCTAAAACATTATTTTCACCTTAAAATTGTAAATTTTTAAAGATTCAAGGGCTTGAATTAGAATTTGAGATCTGAAAGAAAATTCAAGATTCAGATTCGAGAAATATAGGATTTGACCCACCACTAATTTATATGGACGTTGTATGAAGTGGTGTTTCGCGTGTAGGTAAACCTGAACAAACAACGTTGTTTACTCCGAAGAAGAAAGGGAATAAAAACAAGAAGATTGATCGGGGCTATTCCCGTTTACTAACGTTTAAGATTCTCTCATCATCTTTACCCTGTAATTACTGGGGCATAATTACACATGGGACACATATTAATTTGTAATACGAATAAATATACGGTCTACTGTTTGCGGGCTCTTGATAGCCCCCAAACTTAATTACAATACTACAAGGTGTAATATTGTGTTGATCAGAACACGGCTCATGGGTTATTTCCAAAGCAATCAAGACTTGATGGGACTGTACATACTAGTAAAAAAAAGGTTTTTTGCCTTTTACAATACAAAATTTTCCATTTTAAGGCCAATAAACAAACATTTGTTCATCACATTATTGTGTGTGTGGTTTATCAAATGAGTGGTGATGGAGAGGATACAGTTTAATAGTACAGTCTTGTCTAGTCTTACTTGCCCTGGTAACAATTCACGATATTCTCTTGGTATTTGTAGGTATTTTAAATTTATTTGTACCGTAACTTCAGTTAATTCCCTAACTATTTCACAACGGTTTTAATAGTCTTATTTAGCATCGCATCTTACTATCTTTTCGGGTCATTCGCATATTTACTTATCACAATAATGGGTTAAGGACGAGGAAAATTGAGTTCATACGAAGTGTACCAGAATTTGCGTGAAGGGAGAATGAAAAACAATTGAGTTAAAACCACCCTCAATACACCAGACAGGTATTTGAACCCCTATCTCCCAGTCATCAGCAGTCCAATCTATTGTGAGACCGACACCTTTTGATCATTTGACCAAATTAATTGGGTATTCATAGGTTAAGATTATCCAACCCTGTTTGTGGGAATACAAATTTCAATATAGAGCAGGAATTGATTTAATCAGAAACACCAGTCGGTGTTTACTTGATCCACGACATCAAGTGCGAAATATATTTTATAGCTGCTGACAGGAACGTCGAGGTTGAAATCTGCGCCGCGTTTATTAGTAGTTTTCAACATGTGATTTATCGCTGTGGTTTTCCTACCTCTTCTCTAAGCTTATGTATACACATTTATTCTTAAGAGGGCTCCATGGTAAAGAACCGAGAAGTGTTATATTGTTTCTCATCTTATGCCGCTATGCTTTACATCCATTATTGTTTCCAGCCTGTGGCCTGGGTCAATTTTTTATTCAAGCCATAAAATATTTCCCACTACCGGCTGGCTAGGCCTTTCGTATCGTCATATGCTTTATAATATAACTTAAGACTAGGACAGGCACAACATCCAGTCCTCGGCCGTTAGCTCATCACTGTGAAAGGGTAAACCCACATTTCACCGATGATAAATTTTTCGGCCATGCTGGGAATCGAACCCGGCACCTTTATCTCAGTAGAAATGCACGCTACTGACTGAGCTAAGGTGTCTATGCCACTGTGCTCATAATAAATATTCAAGAACTGTTGATATTACCATGTGAATAAAATTAAACTCTTATGTTTTTACTGGAGCAATATTTGATTTATTTTGGCAAAAAAATAAATAATGCTAAAGACCTGCAAATAACAATGTCCTTTACTCGCGTCCACTACACTCCAAGATCAACAGGATGTCTGAACATCTTGTAAACCAGCAACAGGTCTAGGAGAATTAGAATCAGGCTATGTCGGGATGAAGGATAAAATCGTTTAACTTTTCTCTTCTTTTATTAATAGGAAGCGCATTATAGTCAAACTTTGATCACCACTTTAATTTATTCAAACTCAAGATGATGTGGATCGGGGGAAAAGCAGGTTTTTATAGTTTGAATAACAACAAAGTTTTATAAAAGAAAAGGGGGGAAGTAGGTTGATCTTGTTATTTTTATGGACATCTGCGCCAGGTATATAAAAGTTCGCCCACATTGATATGGTTACATTATAATTATCTACCTTTAATTAATCTAACATTTTGTAAAAAATAAATAAATTTTAAGCAGCTGAAATAATTCTAAATAACGTTATCCAAATAGAATTAAAAATATTAGGTCACTTAGTTCTACTTAAAGAGTATGAGAATATTTTTTTAAATAATCATAGACAAATATTAGGCTTATTTTCCACACAGAAATGATGTGAACGGTTTGATCACCTGCTTGGGAGATGATTAGTAAAAAAGTTTCATGATACTTTGTCTTAATAAAACTTATCAACCACTTGTCAAAAATTTAATCCGCAGTTTACAAATCCCAATGAGCATACATTCAATGTATAAACAGCTATCAGACAGTGTCGTGGCATGTATTGTTGCCAGGGTACGCAGAGATTTTCTAAACTGTACCCGTGACTTTTTTTAAGTACCGCATCTTACTACCCGGTCGGGTTACACTCCTATGTACTAATTACGCTAATGTGTTAGGGGTGATGGAGGTTGATTTTAGAGGCCGTGTAACTGCATTTATGTGTATGTAGAGTGGGAAACCACATAGGAAAAAATGCCACCTTCAGTACACCTGGCAGGGATTCGAACACCGACCTCCCCGTCATCGTCAGTCCAGTTTATTTCTAGAGTGACGCCTTAGACCAATGGTAGACCCCTATTCAACAATTTTTGTTCACGTACCCCCAGATATAATTTTTCTTCAATTTTGTACCCCCAAAATAGTTAATGCATAACGCAAGTTATACATATTTTATAATTATTATAATCATCATCATCATCATCATCATCATCAAATTTTACCAGCCTGTGTCTGGGTCAGTTTAGTAAAATGTCTTCATCTTCCTCTATCCGTTCACCATTCTTCTGCCTTTAATTACTTCCATTCTTCTTCTCTCACTTGCACACTTTCTGTTAACTACTTCCATCTCTTTCTTGACTCACCGTATGGTCTACTTACTACATAATTCATTTCCATAATTTTCTTTGGCATTCTCTCCTTCTCCATCTTCATTACACAGCCATACCACCTCGGTCTGGCATATTCTATAATCTACACCTAAAATAAATAAAATTACGTCCAAAATAATGTGTTAGATAATAAGTTTTAAATGATAAATATATAAGTTATATATATAATACTACGCACACCCTAAAATGTATTCGTGTACCCCCGTGGGTACGAGTACCCCAGATTGAATACCACTGCCGTAGACTATTCGACCATCGATGAGGGTTGTTACTTATCCCTAATTAGGAAACTGTTGAGAGCTTTGCTTGGAAAACTAAACAAAATATATCTATACTGGAGCAAAATATTATCTATCTTAACTGAAAAGGTTTTTTGTTATAAGGACTTTAAAAATACTGACCTTAGTTCGTGTCCCCTTCCATCCCCACCGTACAGTTAATACTTCTGACACTGACATGAGGGATTGGACTTGATCCTGACAGGTGGCAAATAAGATTAACCTTTTAAAATACAATTTTCTATTCTATCTCCAAGCGAATGTTGATGCATTTCTTAAAATAAACTCTTATCTATTAGATAATAAAGTTCAATTCTAACAACCAACAAGCGCACTTGGGAGTCTTATTTAAGATATTATATAAAGTATGATCCCAACCAGAGCTCGATCCGAAGTTTCTAAGAGGTGGCCTCATATTTGGGGAAGATCGTTGAGACGTTTCATCTCAGACGGTGAGTGACTCATCTCAGACGGTGAGTAACCCACCTCTTAGAGACTTCGGATCAAGTCCTGGTTGAGGCCAAAATTTATATGTGAAAAAGCAGGCGAAGCTATAGTCGGGTTCTGGTAGGAATAAAGATATATGTATTTTACTAAAATTAGTTTGATGTACTCATACGTCAAGTCATGGAACTTGCATCTGTCACTTTTAATATAAATATTATCACCACCTATAGAATAGCACTAATAATGTTGTCAATGTTGACCACAAAAAAAAAAGTTTGCTTTTTCTAAGCTGTTCTTCTTACCAGTAGAGTGATTTGTGGTTTATCAAACGTTTACTCTAAGTTGCTACAGTCAAATTTTCATAGAAAAGGCCTTTGTAAATTTTTTCAACTATGATTACGCTTTGCTATTTTATCAGTGCTATGGGCTACAAGTTCCTGTTGGGAAGTGTAAACAAGGCGTACTGGTGTACTAACTTGGCCCCAATTGTTGTGACTCTTCATTTAGGATTATTGTGAATGTTATCTCAAGCTGAGCGATAAACAGCAAGTGATGAATAGTAAGACACAACAAAATGCTAAGCTAATCAAACCTACCCTAACCTAACCTAACCTAACATAGCCTAAACCAGCCAAATCTAATATAAGGCAAAATGATTGGTGGGGCCTAATTCAAATCTACCCGCAGGTCTCTTATCTGTTATAGTCCTTCTGGGCAATGAACGTGGCCCAACTAAGCTATGGAATTTTGGGACAACGGGTCTCGTGGCCCAACTGCTATGCGCCGGAAAATTGGACTGTAATACATCCACTAGTGTGTCGAGTACCTGTAGGTAGGGACACTAATTACGCGAGTAGTGTCTCACATTGCGCCCTCTTGTCCCATATTAACAACCCAGAGACAATGTCTGAGAAAGATATAAATAATACAGTGACTAGAGAGAGAAAGATATACCACACCGAGATGTCTTCATATTTAATGATGAGTCTGTTGTCTGCAATGATCGTGCCCGGAGCTATCCAGGAACACGTACAAGATATTCTCATCCCTCCCTAATTCGTATTTAGGAGGTTTTGTATTGTTTCTGTACCAGTCAGGGAAAGCTCGGAGGCACAAGTAATTAGAAAAAAAAAAAAATCACCGACGAGGTGAGGTCATTAAGACATGTTTTAATTTAGTAACTTCTTCCCCTCTCCCTTGCTTCTTTCCTTACCGTCTCCTACCCTCTATCTTTGTTGCTTTTGTCAAACGAACGTCGTAAAGGTAGAATTCCCCCCCTCTTCACCCTCTCAACCATGCTAGGCATATGAGGAATAAATTAAGGTAAAAAAATTACTAGAATTCACAAAAAAAAAATGGTAATGACTAATGAGGTATCTTTTTACCTAATTAGGTGGCACCGAAACCATGTTTTTGTTCGGTCGGCTTCGTTGAGTAATATCCGAAATATTTTTTCCCAAAGGCTTGTGACTAAATCAATAACTATATGGTTTCAACAAACCTATTAATTAATTATTTGAAACTATTCGATACAATTATTTCTGTGTAATTTAAAAGTATTCCCATACTGGCTGCAAGTGCCCGACGTTGCACGGTTAGAAAACGGATAGCTACTAAATTGAACAGCACAAACTGCTGTTTTTTTTATTTAGCACCGCGTCTTACTACCTGTTTAGGTTTTACACATATGTACTAATTACGCTGATGTGTTAGGGATGAAAAGGGTTGAGTTCAGAGGAAGTGTACCCGATATTGCATGCAGGGAGAGTGGAAAATCATTTAGGTAAAACCTCCTTCAGTACAACCAACCAGGATTAGAACTCCGATTTTCCTGTCATCGGCAGTCTAGTCTATTGCAAAGTACTTTGTTTCACATAGAAAAACAAATAAAACAACTAAGATTTTATATAAGTGGGTGCCATATCTTCGGAAACGCCGCCAACGGGATGTGAGCTCCAAGGTTAAGTGCTAATGCATAGATTGTATTTAGGCTGAGACGTTTCACAGCTTGATACCATTAAAAAACTTATTCTTAGGAGTGCTTTGAACACCTACCGTACTTTGTGTCTGGCTCAGTTTTGATAGCGTTACCCTCATATATAAAACATTCTACAGTGTGGTAAGAGGCGTGGCCGGGGGAAGGTGTTTACATACGACATTTCATGTCAATAATTATACTGCCGAGGATTAAGAAGAAACAAAACATGACTTCTAGGAAGTATTTCAGGAGTTTCTAACACGAAATTAGACGGGAGCTAGAGTAGGGTTATATCCTGTTCATGGAAAAATAGCACATTCCATAGATGATGACTGGGAACAGTTAATTTTTTTGACAGTTATATTTACTAGGTATATTTTTTTACGAAAGTCCAAACATAGTCAAATCTTGCATGTCACGGTGGGAAGGACATGTAGCGCGAATGGGAGAATCTAGAACCTTGTTAAGGATATTGATTGGTAAACCTAATAGAGACCATTGGGAAGACCTAGAAGCAGATGGAAGAGTAACATTAGAATGAACCTGAAAGAGATAAGGTGTAATGAGGTAGACTGGATAGAACTAGCTCAATCTAGGGATATATGTCGTACTTTTTAAAGTGCGGCAATGATATTTTAAGTTGATAATGTCATAGAGTAAGTAAGTGCAAATACATATAACTTAATTGTTTCTCCGTCTTTAATCTTCAATCCACAGATTGGTAGGCAGCTGCTGACTAACTACTGAAGCTAATATCACTCATTATCAAGGAGGCAGAAAGCTTATTTTTCAAGGGGGTGCGCTAAAATTTTTAATAAAATTTTAGGCAATACAAATTTTTATACTTATATATGGACCCTGCTCTAGAGGGGATCTGGTCCCCCAAACTCCTGCTACGTTAAATAATATGATATTTTTTATTTTGTCTTTTCAAAAAGAGTATATTTGGTTTCAAAAATTGAAAAGGAAAAGGGCGCTGTTTTAATACCTCAAAAAAGAGTACAGAATTAGGATAGTAACCTCTTGTAAGAAAAATAAATATTGCAATACAATCGTACATACTATAGTTTCTCATAGTTTGTCCTCACTAGATTACCCTAATTTTTTTTAACCAAAACGTCAAAGACTTTTTCGAAAAATTTCAAATTTTCAAATATCAGTTATCAGTACATTTGTTCTTCTAAGTCAAGAACCCGAAGGTCGATTCGATGTGATTTTTATCCATCCGGAGCTGGGCATGCACTCAGCCCTGCGGCTGATTAGTGCCGCCTGCACCATCTAGCGAAAATATCATGTACTAGGGTAGTTCATGAAGTGTGGTAGTTGAAAGGTATTTTCACATACCTTCTAGGGTTATTTTACATACCACAATCGACTTGGGACCGACGGCTTTACTCCCCCTCCGATGAAAGTTGTGCTACAAATTTCCATCACTCAAGAAAAATCCGTTGACTTCAGCTGGGTTTGAACCCTTTAACATTGCGTCCTGAGGCGAGCACTTTACCCCAAGACCACCGAAGTCGACTATCAGTAAATAAACCTTATAATTTTATGAATCAACCAAAATCATAAAAAAAAGCCTTTTGGTATGCCACATAACATATAATTATTAAGTTTGAATAAAATTCACTAAACCGTTCAGTCTGTAGCCCTTAGGACAGACAGACAGATAAGGGGACAGACAGAATTGTAAGATCCACATTTTGGGGTTCGAGGTCACATATTAAAAGGTCAAGATTCATCAATCATCATCATCATCATCATCTTGAGGTAAACAATTTTCACACTTAAAATAATTTCTCTACTTGATAAAATATAAAGAAGGTGTTTGCATACTACAGTTCATGTCAATAATTACACCACCGGGAACAAAAGAAAAATCCCAGTAACATGGCTTCCAGGCAGTATTTCAAGTGAGCAAGAGTTTTTAACACGAGATTATACGGGACTCAAGAGAGAAAAAATAAAAATAAAATGCGGCAGTTCTCTTAGCGGTTGCTAGCAGGGACACGCCAGATAAACTACATAATTAGTATTCCACACTGATTAACAGAGTTATAAATCTCAAGGCCTTAAATAACAGACGTGTTGGCTTTAGCTCGTGATTTATAGCGGTTATAGTAAGGTCGAACATTTTTAAGTGAATGTGTAATCGGTTGTTTACACTTTTAATGTGATCATCCTACAATTTTTTTTTCTTCTTCTCAAGAGCCACTTTCAATGAACATCCTGTAACGTGTCAATTTACAGACTTTATAATAAAAAATTGTAACCACCGTAAAACACTTTTTATCATGTTAGTAAAGACATTATTGTCATAACAAATCATCGTAGTGTTTGCTGCTATCTGGTGGTGCGCTATAAAGTAGGGATTCTTCTAATCTTTTATCTAGATAGTGTCCAAACAGAAAGGTTGACATTCATTACTTGGTACACTGAGTCGTACCGGAAAAACCTACACCGGTAGTCACGTGGTTTAGGGCGATAGTGTCCAACAAAATATTAATTATTAGGTACTGTACATTGTGCTGTAGAGAATTTACTAGATTTTCTTTCACGTATTCATACGTTAAGCCACGTGATTGGTAGCTATCACCTTTAATATATATTATCACTACTTATAAGATAGTATATAATTATATATTATATATAAAATAATACATACTTATATCATTTCCTAATGTGTGTGCGTGTGACTTTCCACATCCTCTAGAAACTCCTGGATGACCTATAGTATACTTATAGTATAGATAGACCATGGGCACAGCCTAACGTAGCCACATTTTTTATTTTTTTATTTAATAAATTTAATTTACTCTCACTTTGTCCATTCTTACGTAATAACTGGCAGAGATATACTTTTTTTTTACAAACAAAGATCAACCTTCTTTGCGCTTAGCATTTCATTTTTCATTTATTTGAGGAATTTAATGCGCAATTTCTGAAACAACTGATTATATCAGCGCATGACCTATAAACTAACTTAAATATAGAACAGACACAACATCTAGTCCCCGTACGTTGATTCTACACTGTGAAAAGGCAAGCTCACTTTTCACCAATGACAAATTTTTCGGCCATGCAGGACTCGAACCCGGGACCCTTAGCTCAATAGACAGACACTCTACTGAATGAGGTAATGTGTCGAGCCTTGCGTTTGTTAATTGAAGGTTTAGTTTTGCTAGGTTGGTTAGTATTTCAAGTACCTGTCGTGGACAGGCCTAAAAACTAGTAAAATAGTAAATGTTATTAATGCTGACCGCATTTTTTTTAATCTTCTGATCAACATTAAATTAATCTAACAAACTCAATAATCACTGGTTTCTACAGCTATTTATATATTACGAGACATTCATTTACCTTTTTCATTAGAACCAGTACATACTCTTCATAGTAATTATATTCACTACTAGCAGAAGTACTTGGCTTTGCCCGGGGTAATCACGCAATGCATTACATTGCAACACTTATTTGCTTCAAACAGACAGAAAAAAATCTCTATATTTTATTTATTCCAACCCAGCTTATCATTATCATGATTATGATCATCGTGATGTAGTTTCCTGCCACTAGCAAGGTCTGTCTCGAACATAAGCCTCTCCATTTACTTCTTTCACCCCCCCCTCCCCCCACACACACCTTTTTTCCTCCACGCTGACCCAATCTACTACAGTTTATAATAAATTAAAACAAATCTCATCAAAAATTTAAAATTTAAGCTTCGAGGTGCACACTTTCATACCCATGAGCTGCTAATTTTAAAATTTCAACCCTCTGCGTGGGGTAGATATCACGCAATGCTCATGACACACAGACAAATATATTCTTAATTTTATTACTATATAGGAGTATTTTTAGAATAAAAACAGTAGAATGCCATTTTTTGGGTTCAAATGGCACATCATTTATTATGTAAGGTTTCTAATTCATCTCTTGGTTCAAGCTCAAAATGTAAACCCTCTATACAAAATTAATAAAATATTATAATTTTTCTATAGTTTTGATGAGAGATACATTAATATTATTTACCAATATCAATAATATTGTCTCCTCTAATTAATTTAACCATTTAAAAAAAAGATAAATCATCTTGGTGCATCTTGTTATTAAATAATTAATAGCCCTATCATGCCAAAGACATTAATATTTTACACATTTATCACACTTGAGTTTAACACGCGCATTAAATTAGCTCCCACCATCAGAAGAATACAAAGCTAGAAAGACATTAAATCCAATAAAATAGTTTTAACCCTAATAGCTAAATGCACCAACAACTTGAAATGTAAAAAAAAAAATATTTAACATATTTTTATAATCTCCCTTTTTTTTTGCGTGAGCTTCTTCCTATAAATTGGCTCAAGGCGACAACTCGCCACTTGCCCTTGCTCAAGCAAACTACCACAATGTAAGTCAAAGGGTTGATGAGGGGAACCAGGTGGGAGGAGGGGACCTCAAACTCTTTATTTTATTTTTTTTCTACTCTGACCTAAGGGCATTCGTGGCAACTAGAAGACATGCTAATCACATGTTTCCCCATTCCTTACCTCTTTTACTTCCGTTAACAATTACACTAATAACAATTTCACCTCTCACCCTCCACCCCTTTTGTCATTAAATTATTTATTATGTGTTTCCTATATATATATAAAAATATAGTAGGAAAAAATGTACGATAAAAAATTGTAATATGTCTCTGAATGTGTTTAAAAAGTGTCGAAAGTTTTTGTCAACATAAGACTATAGGAATATAAAAAAAAAGTCTTGAAAAAAGGGATGGTAGAATAATATAATAACTTCGTTATAAAAAACACTTGAGTGTTTCTTAGAACACGCGATGTAGGCACGGGGGACCCCTCTTTCCCTAGCTTTTTTTTATGATATAATAATTGTATTTTTCCCATGCTTATAAATATTAGTGTTTTGTGATAATTTCTCCTTTCACCTGCTTCTCGAAAGAAAGTCTCATGACGACCACACGCCTTTTCCAACAAAGTTTTTTTTTGTCCCACACACGATGATATATAGGTAGGTAGTTGCAACATATTAATAAAATATATATCCCTCCGGATATCAAAACACGATCAAGTATTTAGTGAAGCTCCGAGGATTTCATGCAATGATGGAACCTGTCAATACCTCCTAGAACACAGACAAGGTATACAGCTGACCCACAGTCTCCAGGTTAAAATGGCTGTGCTCATTGGGAGAGCTTCAGTCCTTCAACATGAAGATCACTACGTGCAGTCACAAGTGACATCACTATTAAGCAGGCATTAAAAGCAGTTTACTTTAAATATAGTTTTGCTAGAGACCGGATAAAAATTGCCTTCTAGTGTCAATAAACCGGCTTTCACATAGCTAGGTTCTGGTAGCGGCCCCACCCACTTCCCAAAAACCAACCCCCCAAACGAGCCTACTCAGATTGCAAATTACAAAATCCAATGGTCCTTTTTTTGGTTCAAGTGATTTGTCTAGTTGTAAACAATTTTCAAATACCGTCGTCTAGTTACTTGTCTGAAAAGGTTTATTAATTAAAATGGGGAAAGTAGTGGAGTTGGGGGATGGATTGCTGGTACCCGAACTATTGTGTTCGGACGGCCACCTTTTTACAACGAACAATTTTAAAGTGGGTGGTTTCACTTGGAAGTGCTGTTTATCCCTTGAACTTCAACTAGCACTTCCCAGTGACGAAGGACTCAACCTGGCTCAAGTAGAGCAGCAAAACTCCCGCTAGGCTGAGTAGATCAAGAGGTTAGAGAGGTCTAGGGCAGTGGCGTGTCGTGGAGTGTTTGGCAGAGTAAGCAGAGCTTGTTAAAACTGTACCTGTGATATGTTCTCTTACCCATTATATGTAGCCCCATTTGATCAATCACACGTAGGCTCCCGTACACATGAGAATGTGTTTTCTTAGATATCTTACCAATGAGTGTTCTACTGGGTGATGAGATCATTGACAGCTATAGTTTAAGGGGGGGGATTGAAGCAAATGCGATTTAAGGTCCATACGCTCAGTGTTTTTTTTTACTAGATGATTTTCCGCACCGTATCTTACAATCCATTCGATCTATAAGCATTTATATTAATTACACTAATGTGTTATAGATGATAGAGCTTAAATTGATAGGAAGTGTATCCACATTTGCTTGGAGGGAGAGCATAAAACCATTTAGGATAGACTAGTCTCAGTAACACCCGACTGATACTCGAACCCTAATCTACCCATTGCCAGTAATCTAGTCAAATGTAAATACGCTACAACATGCGACTACCGATACGCGGGTCAAATCTCTTGTTGTAATTTTTGTTTTAAAAAAGTGTTGTTTTTTTTCATAAAATTAACATTTTTTATTTTTATTTTCACCCATGGAGAAAATTTTCTTACTTAATATTATGATGAATCTTGACGTATTATATGCCCTTGAACCCAAAAAAGTTGGTCTTATAGTCCTGTCTATCCCCATGTCTGTCTGTCCACCTATCTATCTGCCTTTGATGTCACAGCTGAAACGATTAGATGAATTTTCTCCTAGCTTGATATTTAGATATCAAATGGTTATAGCTCGGGTATAATTTTTATTTTTATTCTAGCTCTCAAATAGGGTGGCTTAGTCTACAGAAGACTAATTTCTTTAAAATTTTTAAAATTCGAAAATGATTTAAACGATTTTGTTTAAAATTGATATCTAAGGAATGTTTGACCTGGCAAAATAAAACTGTATACTTTTTTTGCGGAGAAAAAATTCGTTTAAGAGCAGTTTACTAATTACTTATTTTTGAAAATTTGAATCTTTTTTGGGAATGGTTCTGAGATTTTTGGCTTGAAACCGGTATCTAGGGATTGTTTCAGATGATACATAATAATGTTCATTCTTATAAAAAGTCATTTGAGGTTAGTTTATTGATGAATGATCTTTGAAAATGTATAATATCTAAAAAGGGTCATAGCAATATTTTTTAAAATTACAATCTGAAGAGAATTTTACAAGATTAATCAAAATAATAAATTATTTAATTTAGAAGAGTTAATAAGAAGCACTATATATATATATATATATATATTTTTTTTTGTAATATACTATTATAGTCCATATTAGAAGGTATGGATGATTGTGTCATACCACTTAATTTTAAAGGCTGGTCCGCAGTTTCCTGGCTACAATTCTGTAAGTGGTCCAGCAGCTTAAGAAAGTTTCAGAACAGCTGGTCTAACCCACATTCTTGAAATGACAAATGAAAGTGAGGAATCAATAAATGGAAGGACCAGAGTTGTAAATTGACGGTAATACGTTCGTAGAAGTTGCCAGGTGACTTTTGAGGCTAATAAAAACCAGTTAATAACGTGGGCTGCAGCTGACTTGCTCTGTGTGTATGAGTATGTGCGTGTACATGTGTGTGCGCGCGTGACATTGTCACCTGTCGTCTGTTGGCTGTCTTGGACTGTCGGGTTCTGCTTCATTAAATTCGCTCTTTTACACCTTTAATTTGTTGTCCGGCTGACACTTTTTAAAGGGACCTCGTCGTCTTCTTTAGTCTTCGTCTCTTCTAACACCCTGTATATATTTTTTATTTTGTGTATTTTGTGATACCTTTTGTTACATCCTATTCTCTTGTTACATTTATATTGAATGTCTTGGACACTGGTAATATAAACTTTATAAATTGTACGGTGGTTTTATAAATTGTTAAGAATACGTTGGCCCTCTCACGAGCCAAGCGCCCTTATTTGTTATGACAGTTTTTATATGAAGAATGTTTATTTAAAAAGTATGGATGTATATTTTATACATTTTTTAGCACCATGTACCCGTTCGGGCTATAAGATTATGTACTAATAATGCCAATAAATTAGGGATGAAGAAGTTCGTATTTTAGAATACGTGTACCCACATCTGCATAGAGATAGAGTAGAAAACCATTTAGGAAAAAAAACCTCAATACACCCGACCGGGATTCAAATGTTGTTCTACTCGTCATCAGAGGTCTAGTCTATTGCGAGATTGACGCCTAAGACCAGGGACCACTGGACGGCACGCAAACACTATTTGGATGTTTTGCACGCCAATATGCAAAAAAATCAACATTAAATAAAACTTTTTTCAGCGTAATTTTTGAAGTCAATAATATTTTGAAAGTCATGTTATTCAATGTCATGTCACGATGAAATTTGTGTTAGTCAACGCCTAGAAGTTATCTTGGCTCGTACTTTAGTGTATATTATGTGCTGTTGAAGACAAGTTATGAACTGAACAAAAATATCATGGATAGCAAAATATAACATGTTTCAAACTAACATGGAAAAGATTAGGCCCTATGTAAGTTTTTGATTTTAACATATATATCCATGTATTGTCTTTTTTTCACTGACGATATTGCTTTCAAAGTTTTTACTTTAAGTTATTGAACTGTATTTCAATCTAGTCTAAGACACTCGTCCTGACAATATAACATGTTGTCTTACTTTAAAAGGTTGACATTATTAAAATACTTAGAATTTGATTTGTCATTCATTACATTTCATAATATTAAACCTTTTTTGGGTTTTTAAATAATCATTAATAAGCGGGTTTTTATCTACTCTTATAAAAAAGTATACATTGTCAGATAGGCTTAACTGAAACCAAGAAATAAAATTAATACGTATTTTTCCTAAAATAAAATAGCAAACTATATGTGTATTTGAATTAATCGTAAAGTGTAAATACAGGTACTATATTGTACGATCATTTCTCGCGATACTTATGTCAACATATTATTTGTTTGATAATAACTGATGAATTAAATCATGTGGTGCTAATTACATCCATTAAAGTAATTATGTTTGTTTATGTATCGGTAAAATTACATCTTGACCAAGTTACTATTGGGTATAATTGGTTGTTCAAGATTGTTCTCGCAAAAAAAAAAAAAGATCAGAATTGAATTGTAGATTTTAATGTCTAATTGATATAGTCTGAAATGTACTGTTTAGGGGTCTGCTGATTTTGAAAAAGGATTAAACGTGTGTGTTAATTTTGGAAATAACTCTTCACTAAGCGAACTGTAAATCTAACAACAGAACAATTACTTACATTTATGAACTAAGACGCGATATAAATTATGTTTGGTCAACACATACGTCGTCTGTAAAGGATATATTGAGTTCGGTTTATCACCACGGCCTTACTACCCTCTCAGGCTATACGAATATATTATTTACATGAGTGTAAACTGGACAAAGAAAAGAGGAAATGTGCCTAGATTTGCGTCAAAGAAGAGTAGAAAACCATTTAGGAAAAAAATACTTGGTACACCCGACCGGTATTTGAACCCCGATCTCTCTGTGACAGGATATTCAGTGCAGCACGAGCGTGACTAGGCCACCGATAGTAATAATCACCAATTAAATTGTACAATTAAGTCCTCCAGCCATGAACCCGGATCTTTTAATATTATAAGAACTAGGCATAACTTAAAACACGTCCTAGCTCTCTCAAACACCCATTGATACATTAAAACTGTTCGAAAATGACGGAAACGTCTGAAGAAAGATAACTTCTCTTCTGATAGTTTTATCGAACGACCGACCGACCGACGCGGCGGGCTGCGGGTAGGGCGCGCTACGTATAACGGCGTAGATGTGATCTATTCGCACCTGGAAACTCATTAGATAGAAACGCGGGTGAGCTGTAAAAATGCCAGCATTGCGGAAACCAATCCCGGGACTAATTGATGGGCTATTTTCAAAATTTATTCTTTAGAAAGTTACAAACTCACGGCTAGTGTACTCATCTAAGTCTGCCCGCATATAATAGGTCTATATAAAAAAAACTATTTGGTGTAGAACTCACAAAATTAGTGTATGCAGGTAACACAAATAAAGACAGCTTTGGACAAACTGTAAGGTGATATAAACCTCACATGTTTGCTTGTTCATAACAAATTTAATGGTTTAATTATTCATTTTTACATTGGTGGTAATTATATACATAATTCATCTTGAATATTAATTTACCCTCATGATAAATGGAATAAAATATAAATAAACGCTAAAAGAAATACCTAATCGTAAGTTGCTAGTACAATAATATTTATTTAGGTAAGCCGATATTCTCCAGGTTTAGTACTGTCAAATTGAAACGTAAATGGCGTTCAAGGTATTGTCTGGCAAACCCAATGGGAATAAACCATTGGGAAGACCTAGACACAGATGGGAGAGTAGTACTAGAATGGACCTGAAAGATATAGGGTGTCATGAGCTGGACTGGATGTAGATTGCTCAAGATAGGGATAGGGTGTCATGAGCTGGACTGGATGTAGATTGCTCAAGATAGGGATAAGGTGTCATGAGGTGGACTGGATATAGCTTGCTCAAGATAGAGATAGGGTGTCATGAGGTGGACTGGATATAGCTTGCTCAAGATAGGGATAGGGTGTCATGAGCTGGACTGGATGTAGATTGCTCAAGATAGGGATAAGGTGTCATGAGCTGGACTGGATGTAGATTGCTCAAGATAGGGATAGGGTGTCATGAGCTGGACTGGATGTAGATTGCTCAAGATAGGGATAAGGTGTCATGAGCTGGACTGGATGTAGATTGCTCAAGATAGGGATAGGGTGTCATGAGCTGGACTGGATGTAGATTGCTTAAGATAGGGATAGGGTGTCATGAGCTGGACTGAATGTAGATTGCTCAAGATAGGGATAAGGTGTCATGAGGTGGACTGGATATAGCTTGCTCAAGATAGGGATAGGGTGTCATGAGGTGGACTGGATATAGCTTGCTCAAGATAGGGATAGGGTGTCATGAGGTGGACTGGATGTAGATTGCTCAAGATAGAGATAGGGTGTCATGAGCTGGACTAGATGTAGATTGCTCAAGATAGGGATAGGGTGTCATGAGGTGGACTGGATATAGCTTGCTCAAGATAGGGATAGGGTGTCACGAGGTGGAATGGATAAAATTAGCTCAATCTAGGGATAGGTATTGGTAGGGTATCAACGAAAATACATTTCCACGTGAGGTATGTAGAGCAGTCTATGCATGATTGGTCAAATGTGAACAGAGTAGGTGGGAAAATATCACAGGTTGTGTTTTAACAAACTATTCTAACCATGGAAGCACTCCACGACACGACACGGAATAGTTTAATTGTTGAAAAATAATCAGCCTTGTCTATATTAGAAGGGGTTGGTTTTTGTATATTGCTTGTTTAAGATTTTGTGACAGTTATTTTGAGTTTAACAATCGATTTGCAAGATATTTTCTTTTGAAATAAAATCATTTTTATAAATACAATTTTTTTAATTTAGCACCGCGTCTTACTACCCATTAGGGCTATACGTTTAATTACTAATTACGCTAATGAATTAGGAATTGGGACGGTTGAATTTAGTGGAAGTATACCTGCATTTGCGCGGAGGGAGAGTGGAAAACCATTTAAGAAAAACCACCTCTATTTCACCCAACCGAGATTCAAACCTCGATCAATCCGTCCTCTGCAGTCTGGATCAACACGAAACTAGCGCGTTAGCCAACTACGCCACTTAGGTGGGTTATAAATAATAATACAAAGGTGTGTGGGTGAATAAGTTAATTATCTGATTGTAATTGTATATATATTATAAATAAAACTATATGTGATTTGATATATTAATAGCTATACGCATTTCAATTGAATTAAAGCATGCAATAACAGTAAAACTATGAAAGTGGTTCAAGAGGTAAGACAGGGCCATTTTAGTTTCGCCATATGGGAGCTCCGCCCGTAGGTCGTCAAGGGGATTTGAATGAGAACTATGCTAGAGGAGTTTTCAAAAGGGTTTTGTGTTTAGCTGGACAGAAACAGCAATAATATAGACTACTCTTAAACAAGGGTGGTCTAAGAGTGGAGCGTTTGGACGCCAAAGTGACGTCATACAAGATTATAAAAGGCCCAAGGAGAGGCCTATGCATGGCTGTTCTTGTCACTCCTTTAAGGAGGGCAAGCGCTCCCATAATAATTAAGTACCGCATGATCGCTTTACTATTTTATTTTTATTGATTTTATTACGGATACTTCCGGCCTTCTAGTCAGATGACTCATTTACAAGTTTATTTAATCATAGTATGAATAACAAATCAATTTGTAATAACTAAACACAACGGTATGAAAACTCACTATACGAATTTATTTTATTTCATTTGCCTTTAACTTTTATTAAAGTACCCAAATTATCGTAATAATTGATGACAGTTATACAATAAAGTGACTAAATATTAGCGACATAGTCATTAAAGTCAATGGAGTGTTACAATTTAAAGATTATTATTAATATTAATACAATCATAAGCGCTCTTGATTGAATAAGGATTTTTAGCGACTAGGACTAGATCTACAGTAATTTGCTAGCGTGATTATCTTGTTTACTTTCATATCCACGTGAAGACTAACCGAGATTCGATATAATGTATTTCACAGTTGGATAACAAATACAACTTCTCATCCATATCCCGTGGTGTTTCTATGACCAGTGTTCCTATATTAGCACATTTAAAACATTATTAAAATGATGCCAAGTACAAAGTGAATTTTGATTTTTTTTGTGTGTGTGTGTTTTATCATTTTCAATTAACTCTTCACGACGGCATGTTTCATTAAGTAACCACGGGATTTCTCGACTCTAAAAAATTCTAATTTTTTACTTTTTAATCAAAATAGGACGTTAACATTTAAAAAAAAAAAAAAGAAAAGTTAATATTTTGTTGTACTTTTAATCACCGCGTCTCACTACCGTCTCAAGCGTCTACTACAAGTATATTTGATCGTTACGCTAATGGTGTAGGGTTGATGATGGTGGAAATTAGATTAAATCTACCCGCATTTGCATGGAGGGAGCGTGTGAAACCATTTTAGCAGGCCTACCCTCAGTACTCCTAGCAAGGATCCGAATCCCGACCTCTGTGTCATCGGTGGTCTAGTATACTGCGAGAATGACACCTTAGGACCATGAATATCAAACTAGTTTGATCATAAGGTTCTCATTGAATTTTTTTTAAAAATATTTAGGGAGTCACATTAAGTACAATTTAATATAATCAATAAGTTGATGATAAAATCAATTCAAACTTAGTATTTTAATGTTGAAATAAGAATAAACCCCTTTATTAGAACCAAAAGACTCGCCCCATATTTTTTTAAAGAACAATTTGAAATCTTTATTCGTGTGTTTGTTACCAAGTCATATGAGAAAACATTGCTGTTAACACACTTATGTGCTGCTAAAATTAGTTACACATATTGGCGCGCAACTTCAACAACTTCTGGTACTGGATCTATGTCGAAGACAGAGTAAATAATTGGTATACCAACCTTAGATTTCTACTACGTTAATAAAAAAGAATAAAAGGGTCGTATTGCATGATGGTTCATCATTAGGCCCATGGGCCGCAAAAAAATCATGGCTAGGGCTGCGAGTTTGACATCCCTGCCTTAGACCATTCGACCACCGAAGTGGGTAATATTGATATTAGTTTTTTTTTATCACCACGTCTTACTACCCGTTCATGCTATGCGCATATGTGATAATTAATTTGATGGGGTAGGGATGAAGAAGTAAGCCTTTTAAGAGGTTATCGACCGACATTTGCGTGGAAGGTGAGTGGAAAACCATTTATAAAAACCTTCAGTTGACCCCACTGGAATACGAACCCCGATCTCTCCGTCGTGATCAGCATGTCAATATAACATGAGAGTGACGCCTTAGACCTTGCGACCACTGAAGCGGCCACTTCCATGCTTCAGTTTGTTAAACACCCAGTACCCAACTCTTGAAACGGTTTTTATTTATTTTTTTTTCTCTCGTAGCTTTAAACTAGTCGCATGTTCCACTTTGTTGACCACCCGATAACTCCCCCACCTGACCACGCCCATAGCGACGACTCGCGGCCATTTTAATACCCCTTCCCCCTCTTATTTTTTTCCCTCTCATACCCTGTCTTTCACTTGCACCCCTTACACTAACTTAGTTGGGTGTTTTGTGACCGATAGCAACCGCTGATAACAATACAAAATATGACTACAACATGTAACAACAGGAATCGCCTGACCATCACTACTTTACATACTTTTTTATTTTACTTTTTGTTATTACTTTGAAAAAATCATATATATATATATATATATATATATGTACGCTGCGGCTTATGAAAAAGGTTGCGACGTCCAGGAAATATTTTTTATGGGGTGTTCCCGGTCTTTTATCAAGGATCATAAAAAAATATGTTTTTAATCCCCGCGGTTTTTGTATGCGTTTTATCTGTCATTTTTTTATAAAAGATTTATAGCATTTGAATTAGATGAATAGATTACTCAAAGGAATTGTCACGATTAAATCGGAATTCTGGTTAAAAAGCTATACAAAACTAGTACATTTGTAGTCCCCTCCCATTTCCTCACCTTAATAATCTGAATTTAGCAAAAAAAAAATCTTAAAAAACTGGATTATTTCCAACCCGAATTTGGTGGCCACGCAGGCCAACTCTATTAAGTCTGGTTTGCCTACGACGTAGAGGTAGGGTTTTGAAACCTGGAACGGATGTACTGGTGGATAATTTTTCTAAATGGCTTTTCACCGTTCCCTCCGCGCAAATCTGGGTACATTTAATCTGAACTTTACCTTTATCATCTCTATCTAAGTAATAAAAATGCTGATTTCTCGAAAGCAAAGGCATAAACGTATAAAAGTAACAGGAAAAGCAACCTCGATCATGTTCACATATTGTTAAATTTTAGGGCTTGAGACGCTATTCAATACTGTATGAGAAGTTTTGGTTTGAATCCTGGTGACAGATCACAAGTTTAGTGGTCCTTGGATCGATATCGAAAAGAGTTTTTTTTGTGTGTATTCACATCTCTAAGCAAATCATGATCAGGAGGTCCCAGCTATTAGTAGCCCATGGGCTTCAAATAACCAACTGTTATTTTCACTTTGAACCAGTGCACTAAGCTGACGAGTTAAAGGAGCTTGATTTGGGTTACTTGATAACAGAACCGAATTTTTTAGACATATATGTATATATATATTTATTTATGAAATGGCCCGTGAGCAACTACCCCCCTCCTCAACCCTTTATTCCTCACTTATCAGACACCCCTCCAACCTTTTTTTTCTCTGGCTCAACCCGCCCATGTTGCTATGGCATGATTCTCGAACCATCGCTCGCTTTTGTGCTCAGCCTGCTTGCTATTGATTTCCATTAAACACACAAAACACTGCTCATTGTGTAGCTGTGTAGTCACAACCGAAATAATATGGAGACCTAGAATTATAAGGACCTTCCTAACCAGTAGGTGGTGAAATCCCTATTTATCTAGGGAGGGTTGATTTTAAAAAAAAAAGTATTTTGAGGTGGTTTTTACCCCAAACGAATGACTACCGCCCCCCTTCTCCCATCGCAAATGTTAGACAGTTGGCTGCCTCTTAAAGCTATATGGAATGGTATTGCTTTTAAAAATTAGATACCTTTAGAATCTATTTGAAGTTGTCCTCACATACAAATTAGTTGAAAATTAAATGCCTCTAGAAATTAATTGGAATGATCATCTCTAGTATTTAAAAAAAATAGGATGCTTTTAAAATCTATTAAACAAACTAATAGAAAAATGACCCAAAAAACAGATAGAATTTAATTCCTGACGTTGTATTGTTACTTTTATGAAACGCATGTCAAAAACATTTGTCTAAAAACCTTTGTATTCAAAAAAAAGTTAGATAAATTTTGAATAAAAGAACACTTTTTATTCAAATCTTAAAATCTTAAGATAAGAAGACAGATTTTTTTATTGATACTTATAACAACAAAAGAGATAGTCACAACTTGCTCTTAGAGAGTAGGAATGAGAAGGTTAATAAAAAGAGAATGTACCAGCATTAGCATTTAGAGTGCCACAGTATGGACCTCTTCCCTCTCCTCTCCCAGTTCACGCGGTCAAGGTTCGATCCCAGAACAGAATGAAACACTCAGCACTGAGCTGACCACAAGACCAAGAGGTCGGTCCCCGTTTACCACTTAACACCCAATACTACCCCAATAATTATTAATATGTTTGATTTTTATCGCTGATAATCTTGTCTACCAGGTGGTTTCGGGTGTGTCAACACAGTTGTATATGGACTAAGAATACATGGGACACGTGATAAAAATTTTAGTTGGGAAAATATTACAGTTCAGTTTTGGAAGAGGTTTACAATTAAAGAAGGTGACCTGGTGGTCTAGGGGTAAGGTGTCAGACTTCTGTTGTGGGGATCCGGAGTTCAATCCTCAGTCCCGGCACAGATTTATCTAATTGCCAAACCCTTCCTTCACCTCTGACAAGACGTGTATTAATCACAACCTCCATTTCATCTCACAATCACCCTACCATTACACATCAGCGTAAGTGCGTATAACCTGAACGGGTAGTAAGACGTGGTAATAATAATAATAATAATAATAATAATAATAATAATAGTAGTAGTAGTAATAGTAATAATAGTAGTAGTAATAGTAATAGTAGTAGTAATAGTAGTAGTAATAGTAGTAAAAGTAATAGTAATAGTAATAGTAGTAATAGTAGTAGTAATAGTAATAATACAATTAAATAAACTATCCTGACCGTAAGTAGCTTTAAATGTATCTAACAATATATATTTCACTGTAACCCGCTTCAGTGGCCGAATAGTCTGAGGGGTTACTCTCGTGTTAGACTGGCATGCCAATGACAGAGAAATTGAGGTTCGAATCCTGGTCGAGTATACTGAGGGTGTTTTTTCCTAAAATGGTTTCTCACTCTCCTTCTACGAAAATGCAGATAGATTTCCTCTAAAATTCTTCCTTTCTTATTCCTACTCTATCAGAGTAATGACCATAATATATGCGTATAGCCCAAATAATTAGTAAGATGTAGTGAGTAAAAAAAATTAAAAAATGGTGCAACTTATTTTCCCGTGAAAATGACTTTGAGGGTGCCTTAAATAAACGGAAAGTTACAATCTTTATTATATCTCCGTAACTCTTTAATATTCTAAACAAATATCATCACAAATTATAGGATTCTTAAAAAAGAAATAAATATTTTATTTAATAAAATTTTCAGGGTTATAGACAAATATATATATATATTTAAATAGATCATTGGGAAATGGGGAGTTGAAAATGTACAGTACAAATAAAATGTTTCTCTATTATTTCATGTATGCTCTTTTGGTAAAATGATATTTTCATTTTTACCCATCAGGTTTCTATAACAACGTATATTATTTCCTTTCGCATATTTTAAGAGGTATAAGTAAAATTTATATAAAAGAGTGAGAAAGTCTGTGTGGCGCACTGTACCACTTATTTAAAATATGGTAAAATACTTTCACTGGCCTCAGTTACTTAAAAAAAAGAAAGGAATAAACTACGGTAAATCGCACCACGATATGACGTCTTGTTCGAGTTTTATAACTACTAAGTTTCGGTGCTTTCCGTAGGGTGGGACGGGACTCTTAAGTGTAATAGAGAGATAAATTATTTAAACTACACTATCTCTAACTATTCATAGAAATGAATTATATGGCGGATATGTGCTAACAAAGGTAACTATGTCGGAACAGGACGAACAAAAGAAACGGATGGTATTTGGTATGATAAATATAATAAAATAAATCTAGCATAGCTAGGTACAACTACAATTTTTTTATAGGAAGAAACTTATCCGACAGGTAGAAAATATACTAGTTTCACTTTCACGTATCCGTACGTCCACTAATGTGACCTGCAGCTGTAATTTTTTATATATAATAGCAATAACGCGCCGCGCCGCGCCACTAAGAAAGCAGGAGAAAAAGCACCTCGACGCCATATAAGCGGTAGTAAAAGCACCAAGACGCCATACGAGCAGGAGGTAAAGCACCGTGGTACCATATGATCAGGAGGAAAGGCTCCACGACGCCATGCGATCATGAGGAAAGGCTCCACGACGCCATGCGATCAGGAGGAAAGGCACCACGACGCCAGGCGATCAGGAGGAAAAGCACCGCTATATCAAACGAGCCGTAGGAAAAGCACCACAACGCCATACGAGCAGAAGCAAAAATCATCGTGACGCTAACGATCATGAGGAAAGGCTCTGCGATGCCATGTGATCAGGAGGAAAAGCACTGAGATATCAAACGAGCCGTAGGAAAAGCACCACAACGCCATACGAGTAGAAGGAAAAAGCATCGTGACGCTAACGATCAGGAGGAAAAGCACCGCGACGTCATACGAGCCGTGAGAAAAGTGCCACGATCCAATAAGATCAGAAGGGAAAGGAGTAGGTCGTTACCGGCGGTTCTAATTATGACCACAACGAACGAGGCGGAGTTCTGGAGACATGCGCGTTTTGTTCGACACACTGCACTCT